>JAURVB010014780.1:0-35043 GCA_033002965.1 Piper betle | reverse complement strand
TCTCATTATGCGCCCTCCAATAATAGAGAGATAATCAAGTCTCTCCATCCTCTCGTGTATAAAATCATCAATAGATGGCTCATACTTTTAGACTTGAAGGGTTCATTTGGAGGGGGTTTGTAAAAAATAGTCTCAACAAAAGTCACTCAAAAGTCAAACCTAACGTGTATGGGCCTCGTGTGTAGGTCGTGTTATTGTTCCTCCCATCTCTGCTTCATATCTTTGATCTTTAACTTGACATTTTTTTCATTTTAATTCAATATATATCTAAAAATTCTAATTCATTCTTCCTCTTGTATCTTTTAATTACTAATTTATGGTAGCATCTCCAATTTTTTCTTACTATTTATGTTTTCAATTACAGTGCTCACTTGCTTAGTCTCTGATGTTTGTGCTTTATGCCTCTACCTTGATCTACCCTTTTTAATTTCTTACTTTCTCTTGCTTGTGCTTGCCTATGATCCTTTTATTTAGCTTTTCTCTTTTTATCCACTTCAGAGTCATCCTTGGCCTCTAACTATTGCTTCTTCCCCTCCTCCTCATCTTTACTTTGTCATACTGTTTCTCCATTTTAGAGTGGCATTTCTGACCAAAACCCAGCCTTCAACCTCTTATCAATGTGTTCAAGTTATTTGAAAGAGGTAAGAGATCTGACAAGTCAAATTGCCAGCCTGATCATGGCATCAGTTTGAGCAATATCATCAACAATGCGCACCAAGCTAATAAAGCCTCTAGGTCAGGGCAATTGGATGAATCTGCAGCTGCACTGTCTTCTGATTTGGATTAAAAGGTGCTAGTTGAGTGTCAACAACGACGGAGGGGACATAGAATGTCTAGAATGAAAACATTTGGGCTAGATCAAGCATTTAATCAGGTAAGTGATTTACTTAGAAATGAAGGAGTTGGAGGGGTGGGCATTTATGGCCTGGGAGGAGTAGGCAAAACCACACTCATGAGAAAAATCTATCAATACTTTTTCCTAGCTCATGGGTTTCACATTATTTGGATAACTGTTTCAGATTATTTAGATCAGAAAAGGTGTGCAGCAGATGAAGCCACACAAGGAAATCAAAATAGAATGCTTGGGGTGGGATGATTCATGGGCATTGTTCAAAAAATCTGCAGGGAGGGAAGCCCTTCATGATTTTGATTGCAGGATTGTAGAAATTGCTAAAGACATTGCCAATGAGTGCAAAGGGTTGCCGCTTGCGCTCGTTGTCATTGGCCAGGCTATGGCAGGTTTGTGTAGTGTGGAAGAATGGAAGTCAGCTCTATCCACCCCTAGAAAATCCCCTGCAGGTATGCAGAGAAAGACTTGCTTTCGCGCTTAAAATTTAGCTATGATACTCTACCAACTCCAATTGCCAATGACTGGTTCCTACATTGTTGCTCTTTTCCTGAAGATTCATACATAGCCAATGAGGAACTCATAGAGTTTTGGTGGGGAGAAGGGGTTTTGGGATTGCGTGGAAGATATGAGGAAGCAAGCAACAAAGGATATGAAATTATCAGAACACTACAGGCAGCATGCTTACTAGAAAAACAAAATCGGTAAGGAGTAACGATGCATGATATTATTCGAGAAATGGGATTGTGGATCACTTCTGATGTCAAGATGAATTTTTTGCATGATGCCGAACTTGAACTATCAAATGAAGAAATAGCTTAGAGGTGGAGAAGAGCAAGGAGGAATGTTATATCAGAAACAAGCAGATTGCCCAAACTACCAGTTTGCAATCATCTATTGGCATTGCTGCAAAGTGAACCTAGTGAGAGACGGATGGTGAGACTACCAATTAATTTTTTCTGATCATTGAATGGAATAAGAGTCCTACATGTTGATGGGGTTAAATTTCATGACATCCCGGTTGCAATTGGCTCACTAATGGAGTTGAGATATCTATATATATCTAGATCAAATTTAATAAGACTGCCAGAAGAGATAGGACTATTGAGGAAGCTAATGGTGTTAAGGCTGCCGGATAACAATCGTCTTAGAGATTGTCCATCAACAATTGGCCAAATGGTTGAGTTGAGAAAACTAGTCTTCAATACAGGCCCCAAAGAATTGCCTATAGGATTTACAGATCGAAAATAGCTAGAAGTCGTCAAGCTTGGAGACACCACTAATCTTGGACGCTTAGTTGAAAGGTTTCTGTTTTCCTTTGCAAAGATGGATGGACTGAGAATTTTAAAACTCCAGCCAGCTTAAATATACAGCCACCAGATTTGTGGGATCTGACCATGTTGGAGAATTTGGCCGTTCTTTGTGGGGAAAATCATGGCAATCCAACTAACTCAGTTGGTGGTCTCTGAACCTTACGAATGTCAAGTTGGCCTTTTAATTGTGAAAACGAATTGTTGTCAGCACTCAAACATATGAGCAAACTAGCTGAACTCTACATTGATAAACTTCCTATTGATGCTCTTCCCGTACTTGCAAAACCAAATCTTCCATGCCTTTCAAAGCTTGTGATTACAGGGTTCTTTCGGTTAGAAGTGATTCGAATGGGAGAGACAGTCCTTCCGAACGTGAATTCTGTTGTCAACTCTTGTTGCTACCCCCTTCGTCATATCTTCTGGCTTCACCATCTAAAAGGCCTGACTGAGCTTAGATTTCATGACTGTACTTCGGTCGAAGAACTCATAAGTGAAGGAGAGAAATTTCCCAAGCTTAAAATTCAGGAACTATGTTACATGTGTGACCTACGCAAAATTTGCAACGATTCCCACATGTTCCCCTTTATCACAGAGTTTAGATTGTCATACTGTCCTCAGTTGAAAAGGCTGCCACGAGGGCTAATGTATGAGAGCAGGTCAATTAAGACTTGTGTGATTAAGGGAGAGTAGAAGTGGTGGGATGGTCTGCTATGACTTTAAGTCCTTCCTGCTCCCATATTTCACTCCTAGCAAATTTTTTGACCAGGAATGGTTCCATGATGCGCTCTCATGGCTGAATGGGGATTTCGACTAGTCTGATCACCTTCGATATCTCAACAACTACATGCAACATATGCTTACTAGAAAAACAAAACCAACTGAAAGTAAACGTACATGATATGATTCAGGAAATGGGATTGTGGATTTGCATCAGATGTCAAGCCAATTTTTTCACATGATGTGGAATTTGATCTATCATATGAAGAAATAGATGAGAGGTGGAGAGGTCGATTATGAAGGAATTTGATCTATCATATGAAGGAATTTGATCCAACTAACTCAGTTGGTGGTCTGGGTCGATTATGTGGTCTCCGAACCTTACGAATGCCAGGTTGGACTTTTAATTGTGAAAACGAATTGTTGTCAACACTCAAAAATATGAGCAAACTAGCTGAGCTCTACATTGATAAACTTCCTATTGATGCTCTTCCCGTACTTGCAAAGCCCAATCTTCCATGCCTTTTCAAAACCTGTGATTACAGGGTGCTTTCGGTTAGAAGTGATTTGAATGGGAGAGACAGTCCTTCCAAACTTGAATACAAATTATTAATATTGGGTATCATATGGTAGTTAAGTTTACCAAGCCTTATTATTGTTAAGTACATTATGATTAAGTTTAATTATAGTCTAAAAACTCAGAACTCAAACTCGACTCAATATGCAACCATAGAGTGGAGTCGACTTGGAGATGGAGTCATTTATGCCATTTTTTCGATTTATATGACATTAGCATATGTTGCTCTTTGGATATTTGAAATCGATAAGTAAAATAATTTATATTACTTTAAAATATTAATTTAGTTAAAGTGAATGAAATATATATATATTTTAGTAACTTTTATTATTGAATTCATAGAGCCAATCATAAAATCTGACACTAGAGATAAGTCATTAATGGAGTGTGACTTGGGAACTCATTAAGTAGAGTTTGAGTTTTTGGAGTCTTAATATTGTTGAGAGTTGCACTACTAAGATACATTTAATTTGAACATTGAAAGAGAAAGGACATATTTAATTTGAGCTTTGACAGAGAAAAGATACATTTCATTTGAGCTGTATATACAATAACTACATATATACACAAAATACACGCCAAGCTTGGGGATCTGCATGCATCTGGCATTATGACGGAATATTCCTATGCCATGTCTCCTCCTAATAGCATAGCTTGTTTTGAGAGAGGTCTAAATTGGTAAGATTCAAAGTATCGCCAAGACATTCTGGAATTGCACCCACCAGTTGGTTGTTTCCCAGGTAGAGTCCCTCCAATCGAGCAATATTGCACAAAGCTGGTGGAATCTTTCCAGCGATTTTGTTACCAGTCAAGTGTAGTACATTAAGGTTGTTAAGTTTCCCAATTTCAACAGGAATGCCTCCTGAGAGTTGATTGTGACCAAGGACTAGTGATTCAAGGATACCTCCTGAGCAATTGGCAAGAGAATGAATGAATTGGCTCATGTCATCATTCGTGCCCCCACTCCCCAGTTGGTTGGATCTCAAATCTAAAATCCGTAGGCCCCACTTGTTGTTACATCCCATGAAATTTGGTACGAATCCTCTGAATTCGTTGTGGGACAATGAAAGGTATTCAAGGTTGGACGCATTAGCGAGAGAAACTGGGATGTGGCCTCCTAGTTTATTTGAACCTCCAGAAAAGAATTCCAGATTAGGGAGCAGCTCCATGCCAAGATTTGTTGGAAGCTTCCCTGACAGCTTGTTTTCATCTATTGCAAAATCTGTGATGTCAGAAAGATTGTAAATTGAATCTGGAATGGTGCCATTAAGATTGTTAGAACTTAGATCAAAGAAAGTAAGAGAAGAGAGGTTTCCAAGTGACGAAGGAATACTTCCTGTGAGTTGGTTATAATGAAGATTGAGTGCCTTGAGCCTCGACAAGTTTCCAAGTGACGAAGGAATGCTTCCTGTGAGTTGGTTAAAATGGAGATAGAGTCCATTGAGCCTCGACAAGGAACCCAACTGATTTGGGATTTTCCCTGTTATGTTGTTCCTGCCCAAATCCATTTCTTCAAGAGAAGAGAGGTTTCCAAGTGACGAAGGAATACTTCCTGTGAGTTGGTTAAAATAAAGATCGAGTGCCTTGAGCCTCGACAAGGAACCAACTGATTTGGGATTTTCCCTGTTATGTTGTTATCTTCCAAATCCATTTGTTCAAGAGAAGAGAGTTTCCAAGTGATGAAGGAATACTTCCTGTAAGTTGGTTATGATGAAGATCGAGTGCCTTGAGCCTCGACAAGGAACCAAGTGATTTGGGATTTTCCCTCTTATGTTGTTATCGCCCAAATCCATTTCTTCAAGAGAAAGACAATTTGTTAGATTGAGAGGGATCTCTCCACTAAATGAATTGGAGCTTAGGTCCAATCTACGCAGCCGATATAGACGACCAATCTCACTTGGGATCGCTCCTGTGTAGGTTGTTCCCTCTGAAGTTGATGTATCTAAGAAAGCTCAGATTACCAATATAAGGCGAGAGTGTCCCACTCAAATTGAAGAACGAGAAGTCCAACCCAGTGACACGCCGGTGTCGACGACCGCACGAGACTCCCTTCCAATCGCAGAAATGCAGGGAATGGTTCCAGGATGCCAGGGCTCCAGATGGGTCGGAGGTGATTTGCTCTTTTATAGCAAGAAGGGCAAACCGATCTGTAGCATTTGAAGGGAGTGAGATGGCGAAGTTGGATGATAGAAAGAAGAAGAAGAGAATAATTTGAAGAGGAAGGAGAAGCTTCATCTTAATCATGTATGAATTGCATGAACACTTGACAATGAGATGATAATTTATAAGAGCACACAAGAGAATGTCAGAGTCTTCTTGGAGTCAATTGCATTAATTTTCCAACCATTCGTGAAAGACGTGTCTAAAGGAGAAGATATCTGTCTTTCCCCTAGTGTAGGTCGACATCATGACTTGACTCAAGTCAATGACAACCTTTAATATGTATGAATTGCGTGAACAGGGCAATGAGCACACAAGAGAATATCAGAGTCTTCTTCAAGTCAATTGGATTAATTTTCCAACCATTCATGAAAGACGAGTTAATTGGATTAATTTTCCAACCGCAAAACACGAGCTTGACTTGAACAATTATAGCAACTTGAATAATTTGAGGAGCAAGGAGAGTCCTCATCTTAATATGTGTCAATTGCGTGAACAGGGCAATGAGATGATAATTTCTAAGAGCACACAAGAGAATATCAGAGTCTTCTTGGAGTCAATTGTCTAAAGGAGAAGGAGAAGCTTCATCTTAATATTATGAATTGCGTGAACAGAGCAATTAGATGATAATTTATAAGAGCATACAAGAGAATATCAGAGTCTTCTTGGAGTCAATTGGCGTGTCTAAAGGAGAATTTTAAAACTCCAGCCAGCATAAATATACTGTCACCAGATTTGTAGGATCTGACATTGTTGGAAAATTTGGCCATTCTTTGTGGGGAAAATCATGGCAATCCAACTAACTCAGTTGGTGGTCTGGGTCGATTAGCTGAACCTTACGAATGTCAAGTTGGCCTTTTAATTGTGAAAACGAATTGTTGTCAGCACTCAAAAATATGAGCAAACTAGCTGAGCTCTACATTGATAAACTTCCTATTGATGCTCTTCCCGTACTTGCAAAACCAAATCTTCCATGCCTTTCAAAGCTTGTGATTACAGGGTGCTTTCGGTTAGAAGTGATTCGAATGGGAGAGACGGTCCTTCCAAACTTGAATACAAATTATGAATATTGGGTGTCATATGGTAGTTAAGTCTACCAAGCCTTACTATTGTTAAGTACATTACGATTAAGTTTAATTATAACCTAAAAACTCAGAACTCAAACTCGACTCAATATGCAACCATAGAGTGGAGTCGACTTGGAGATGGAGTCATTTATGCCATTTTTTCGATTTATATGACATTAGCATTTGTTAGCTCTTTGGATATTTGAAATCGATAAGTAAAATAATTTATATTACTTTAAAATATTAATTTAGTTAAAGTGAATGAATATATATATATATTTTAGTAACTTTTATTATTGAATTCATAGAGCCAATCATAAAATCTGACACTAGAGATAAGTCATTAATGGAGTGTGACTTGGGAACTCATTAAGTGGAGTTTGAGTTTTTGGAGTCTTAACATTGTTGAGAGTTGCACTACTAAGATACATTTAATTTGATCATTGAAAGAGAAACGACATATTTCATTTGAGCTTTGACAGAGAAAAATACATTTAATTTGATCTGTATATACAATAACTACATATATACACACAATATACGCCAAGCTTGGAGATCTGCATGCATCTGGCATTATGACGTCGAATTCCTATGTTATGTCTCCTCCTAATATTTAAGGTTGACCTAAATTCAATTAATCTATTAAAGTTAAATATTTATAAGTCATAAATAAATATGTAGAATTCAATGTGAATACCATTAATAAAGGTGTGGAATTCAATGTGTAGATATCATTTTTGTAATTTCTCTTTTAAGATGGGTCAAATTGAAATTATGAAATTAAGGCTATAAATAAAGAGGTTATGGTTCCTGAATTTATATATAGTTTTCGTTCTTGAATTGGAAGATCAAAACCTAAGGAAAAAATCATTTTGCTTTTATGGATTCAGGTACGCTTTCGCTATCCAATTTGATTTACTTGATGATTTGATATGAAGACTAATAAAATTTTGTTTTTAAGTTATAAAGTTCTAACAACAATATTATCCTCAAAAGTGTTAACCAGTGACTGTGATAAGCGGCGTCTGCATATTATGTTGCAGTACTTCATTGATTTAAGTCAAGAAAGAGAGGAGCCAAAACAAGGAAAACAGACACAAGTGCAATAATCCTCCAGCCCATTGCTTGTAGCTTCTTCCCAACCAATGACCTGCTCATCTTGTTAGGAAAACAGATAGATGGATACCACCAATGAGCAGCTTGAAGAATGACCGAGCTTGCTTCCTGCTACTTCCAACTCTTTATATAACGAATGGGGTCGGGGTTCTTTTTTTTGGGATTATGTTGTAGTCTTGTCTAGGGAGAAGTCTTAGATACATACGTGCATGAGCAAAGAGTACCGAGTGAATATAACTACTTAATCAATTCCTCTATTATTAAACATGGGCGACAATCGAAATTAGTGTGGAACATGTAGGTGTAACTATTGAATTCACATACCTTGAGTAAAATGAGTTTTGAGATTCACTTCGCTGTGAACTTCTTATACCAGGTAAAAATATACCTTTACTATACACAGGCACCCAAGCATGACGAATTGCATATATGGATTTCAACCACTCATTTTCGACCACGCAATTATCTTTCATTAGTGCAACTCCATTGTGATTCAAAGACTTCTTCGTTTTCCACACCATAAATTAAATTGTGGAATGGCTCATAAAATTCCTTCCTGTGAGTAATTGCACCTAATTTTTCAGCCTCCTACTTAAGGATATTCCAAATACAAAGACGATGATATGTTGAAAGAAATATTAATTTAATTGCTTCGGATCTTGGTTAGTAACAATTGCCCTTGGATGCCTTCCATCCATGCATTTTTAAAATGTTTCAAAAAGAGGATGGGCGAGGGCGAATGGGCAAGGCAGCGCTTTATAGAAACGACGATCAGCGGGAAGAGACGGGGCGCAGGAACGGTGGGCGGGAAAGGGTTGACGACCAGGGGGGGGTATTTTGATTAATCCGATGGCCCACAATGTATGCGCTGCCGGTGAGCAGTAATATTTTCATGTATATATATATATACATGAAAAAAATGAAAAAAAAAAGAAAAGAAAAGAAAACCAGCACAAATTCACAAAATGAATGATTAAAAAAATCAAACTTTTTCTTTTGCCAGAACAGAGAGGTCAAACTAGTACAACTGTACAACTCAAATCTTCAAAAGTAGCGATTCAACATTTTGACAAAGCCCTTTGACGAAAGTTCACTCGGCTCAGCATTAAGATCCCATACACATTGTTCGTCCTCGCAATGGAATAAATTTTCAAGTCATATATTTCTTTCCCATAGACAGGTGTATATGTACAATAATAAATATAAGTTCATGCACAGCACTTTCTCTGCATTCTTCTTCTCCATTCCTCTCCAACTTCCTGCCCTACACTTTTCTGCTAGTCGTTCAAGCTACCCACAGAATTGAAACTGATCTAATCACCAGTTAGAGCGAGCGCGGGGTTTGTGACCAACAGTAATCAAAGACATGCCCATCTGCGATATAGCTCTCACAAATCCCATATTGGCTGTCAAGGTGGGAGCGCTCCAGTGATCACCAGTTCCAAATATAATTTTGTTCTTCATTGCTATCTTTCTGGTGGTGGGAAGCTCAACCATACGTTGTGATGGACAATCATCTACCACCCTGATAGATTTAAAATGGGTCACATTCGTTCAAAAGAATAGACAAAAGGTACACATTATACTGCAAAGATAAACATTGCATTTGCTTGCGCTCAATAAATGAAAGAATACTGACGTATCCTCGTAGTTACAAATTATTCAAGGTAAACTTACAAGAGGCTTCCTGGCAACTGAGTAGCTCTCTCTTTCTCCATAGGTCCCCCGATGGTAGAAACAAGCTCCATGAATTCAGAATGAACACTTCGACATATCATACCTAACTTACCACATAATACATTTGTCATATCTACCAGAATTGGATTATCAAGCTCCGACACTGCCTGAAAACATATAAACGATTGATATATCCATGTATCAATAAGCTCAGTAACACTAAATAGATAATGAACAGTGTCAAAATAGACAAAATTAAGCATTCATAATTCCATCAATGAACTTTTTCCAAAATTATGGAGGTTATTTCGTAAAAAAGGTTGCTTAGTATCTATCACTTCAAGCTGACATAAAATCAAGGAGGCCCTAAACCCTAACAATATCAGCTCAAAGTAAATCAAACCATCCATTCAAATCTGACAGCTATAACTTTTCAAAAGAGATAAAAGTAGCCTCACCATCCCACCGTCCTTGTAATCTACCGCAGCGTATTAGCTTGAGCTGACATGGCTATCAGAGCATGCTGATACTAATTTTTTCATTCATAACTTAGCTGCTAAAATCATTACAATAAACTGAACATAGATAATACCTCCGTGAAGAAGCAATGGTTATGTAAATAATTACTACAGATAAAGTGGAGTCAAAGCAGAAGTTTACCTGTTCAATGATAAACTTGGTGTTACCCTTAAACCAGCTCCTAATCTCATTATCTGGGGTATCCAAAATTCTCTTGGCACAATCGTTACTCACTCCAGAAACAATAGCAACCAAGGCTGTTGTATCAAAATTAATCAAAGCCTTGCCAGACAAAACCTTCGGCCTCGGATTCAAAACACTCTCCAACTCTGATCTCAATGCAGAAACTATTGAACTGAACCCATCATTAAAAACCACTCCAAAAGATCCAACAACATTAGCACATGAAACTGAATCACCATAAACCGACAATTCAGATTTAGCATCCCCGATGGATAAATTTTCTATTGCATTGTCCAGTAAAAATGTCGATTTATTCAAGTTGGCAAGCTTAATCTGAAATGCCCGTGCACTTGAAGATGATCTAACCATATCACAATTATCATCCGAGGAGTATAAGAACTTGCATCTATCTGATAAACAAACCCAGTCTTCTTCATCAACCTCCTCACAAACATCAAAATCAAACAGAGATGGTTCAGAATCGAACTCTACAGCCCCAAACTCATCTTTCAACTTCCCCACCACATCCTCGTCAACCCCATTCGAGAAGAAGCAAACTACGAACGCCGGCATCAGAGTGGACGCCGAGCAAGCAGCATCAACAACCTCTTTCACCCGCACTTTCAACCCCCTATCTCGGCTGGACGCCGACCATGACAAGTACCTAGGGTTTCTATCCGAAATCAAGAACCAAACGGGGTCGCCCCCGATAGTGCAAACCACATCAACATGAACGCCTCGAGGAAATGATTCACCTTTTACTGTCTTGCAGACCCGGGAGACGCCGGACACGAAGGGTTGACGGAGTACGTGGATAACCGCTTCGAGGTAGCCAATGTTGGTGCTGCAAAGTGCAGACAAGTCGAACGAATTGAGTGAAAATCTCAGAAATTGGAAGAAAGATTAAGACTTTCGGAGGAATGGGGTAACCTGAGGTGGGAAGGCTGGGGATGGGAGGCGCGGGAGAGAAAGCTGAGCTCGGCGGCGGTGAGCTTGAGGAGGGTGTGGTAGCAGGAGTGGTGGGTGATCCGGGACGGGGGAGGGTGCGGATGCGTTGGATGACGGAGTTGTTGGAGTGTTCGCCGTCGCCGTCGCCGTCGCCGTCGCCGTCGCCGTCGCCATGGCGCCGCCAAGGGAGAAGACGAAGATCGGCAATCGATATAGAACAGTACGCATAACAAAATATCCGGACAAACAAACATCTCGGACAAAATGAACACGCACCAAAAAGGAAAGAACACGGTTTTTTGTATTATTATTATTATTATATTAAATAATATAAATTTTGTATTAACTAGTGAAAACTTTATATATAAATATTATGAACTGATTTTATTAGACACTGGTTCTTGTTTGGTATCTCACAAAATCCTTAGGAGAAGTTATAAGTCATCCTTTAACATATTCTAAAATGATTATTAAAAATATATTATCATATAAAGATTATGGTAATCTCAATACTTGTAGGCGTTTATCTAATGTCACTCCTCCTTTAGGTATACCTTATGAATATAAGTATTTGGATTATATGACTGTTTGGAATAGAGTATTTTTATATCAAAATAATTTTGGAAAACATTTCTGGTTTGTCAAACTTAATCTCCCTAAATCAGGTAAACCTGGACATACTAGGAACAGTGTAATGTAAGATAAAAGATTTCTGAATTATCAATTTCAGATTCAGAAACAACAATCTCTATTTGAACTATTAGAAGATTATGATGATTCAGAAAAAGAATTATTAGAGATTGATTATTCTGATGACAATTATGATAGTTCTGATAATTCATCTAGTAGCTATGAGTGTAACCATTTTAACACCATTATGGATCTTAATGGTTTACGTGCTAATATGATTACAGCTCAAGAATCATTAATACTAAATATAATTGATTCTATTCCAAATAAAGGAAGACAAAGAGAATTAATCGAAAAGGTTTTAGAAGCTAATAAACCTAAGAAATTAGATCCTAAGCTGGAAGCAATAGTTAATCCAACCTGTTCTATCAATAAAGTTTTAAATGGAATGAAGGTTGAAAAACCTTTATCTATTAATGATCTCAAGGCTGAAATTAACTCTTTAAAATCTAAAATTGTACAACTCCATCGAAGAATAGAGATATTAGAACTAGATAATAATAAAAATGAAAATGAGTCAGACTTCAAATTATTTGAAGAGTCTAAGTTTGATGTAGGATAATCGTCCAAAATTCCGGAAGAATACTTAAATGTCATAGAGCAAACTATTAGTAGAAAATATGTCTTGAAAATTAAGATTATAACTGATCAAGAATTTGCATTAGAAACTTTAGCATTAGGTGATTCTGGTGCTGATAGAAATATTATTAGAGAATGTTTAATACCAGTGAGGTTTTATGAAAAAACTACTCAAGCACTCAATACACCAAGCGATCAAAAATTGAAGATTAAATATAAATTATCTAATGTTGTTGTCTGTATTGAAGATACTTGTTTCTATATAACATTTATCTTAATACCGGTTGCTGGTGCTGAAGTTATTTTAGGAAACCCGTTTACTGCTCTTCTACAACCCTTTATAATTGATGATATTTGAATTCATTGTAATATTAAGGGTAAAGAAGTGACATTTAATCTAGAATTTCCTAAACTTAAAACATTAATTTCTTCTCTTAAAGAAAAGATCCATGAGAAAGACTTCTCATATTAACTTTCTTAAGGAAGAAGTATTTCTTTTAAAGTTACAAGAAAAGCTAAGTTTGCCTGAGACTTCCAAAACCTTTAAAAAATTATTTGAGGAAGAACTTTGTAGTGATTTTCCATCTGCCTCTTGGGAAATCAAAAAACATGAAATTATTGTTCCATATGAAGATGGATTTAATGATAAGCAAATCCCTACCAAGGCTTAAATGAGCAAAGAATTGGTTATATATTGTCAAAAAGAAATTGATGATTTACATAGTAAAAAATTAATTAGACCTAGTAAGTCTGTGTGGTCTTGTTTTGCTTTCTATGTAAATAAAGTTTCAGAAATTGAACGTGGAGCTCCAGGTTAGTCATTAATTGCAAACCTTTAAATGAAGTTTTAAAATGGATTAAATATCTAATCCTAATAAGAAAGATTTACTAAAACGATTGTATAATGCTAAAATATTTAGTAAATTTGATTTAAAATATGGATTTCGGCAAATCTAGGTAGCTGAAAAGGATAGATATAAAATTGCATTCAATGTTCCATTTGGGCAATTTGAGTGAAATGTTGTGTCGTTTGATCTTAAAAATGCTACTATTAAAAAGAAATATTTTGTATAGTTAATTATATTTTAAAATTTCAAATGATCATTTAAATCAAAAAATTTTGTTTTGTATTGATTGCAACGCAACTACACATATTTTAGAAAAAGATGTTAAAAATTTAGCATTTAAGCACATCTTTGCTCGATAGCAAGCTTTGTTAGTAATCTTTCATTTTGATATTAAATTTATTAAGGAGATTTCTGATGTTCTTCCTGATTTTCTAATGAGAGAATTTTTGCGGAGGGTATATTATATATATATATATATATATATATATATATATCCTTATATACATAAGTTATATCTAATATAACTTATATAAACTACAACTAATAATAAAAAAATTATAAAATTTCATTTCAATCTGATATTTTTAAGTGCTAACCCATTCATCATAATTATTAAAATAAGTATAATAAAAATTAATTTTAAAATTTCTATTAATTAGTACTTCTTATAAAAACTTAAAAATAAGTCATAATAATATGTAAAAAATATAAAATTTTATCAATTTATTATTTATGAACTGTAATTTTAATATATATAAATATTATTTTATAGAACCATTAAAAAAGTTCAAATTAAATATAAATGTATAACTAATATAAACTATACTAGACATAGTTCATATAAATTTTTCGCATATATACATAGAATATATAATTCTTCTAATGTTATATAGTATATAATATATAAAGCTTGAGCTGATGTCAGTTCCATCTCAGAAATCCGAAGGAAAAGAAGAAATTGTAATATAAGAATAAAATGATAAGCAATTAAATGGGCCAATACAAATATAAAGCCAATAATGCATCGACTTGTTATTAAACAAACTGACGACACAAAGAAACAGAAAAGCACAAAGAAAGAAACAAAAGCAGAAAACTGCAGCGAGGTGAGGAGTAATCCAAGCTGGTAAACTGGGCACTCGGAATCCCAGCTCTTACTATTGAACCCAAATGATGACGGTGAGGTGGAATATCGATCAGATGGATCAATGATGAAGGGCTAGACAAACATGCTTGATTTATGGGGCTGGCCTTAGCAATGCATCGTTGACGGTGTTGGCGCCGTGGAGGAATGATGGTTGGATGTTGTACATAAATATACATGTGAATTTGGAATTGTATTATGTGTTGTTATTTAAGGTTGACCTAAATTTAATTAATCTATTAAAGTAAATTATTTATGGGTAACAAATAAAAGTGTGGAATTCAATGTGAATGTCATTAATAAAGGTGTGCAAATCAATGTGTAGATAGTTATTTTTGTAATTTCTTTTTTATGATGGGTCAAATTGAAATTATGAAACTAAGGTTATAAATAAAGAAGTTATGGTCCTGAATTCATAAGAAGTTTATGTTCATAAGAAGTTTATGTTCTTGCATCCCATCGTCCAATAACTTTGGTTTTTGAAAACTAAGTATCGAATTTAGAAGATCAAAACCTAAGAAGGTAAAGAATTATTTTGCTTTTATTGATTTAGGTACGCTTTCACTATCCAATTTTATTTACTTGATTGATATGAAGAATAATAAAGTTTTGTTTTTAAGTTTAAGTTATAAAGTTCTAACAACACTCAGTTGAATTGATGGAGAAGCTTTATTGACTTGATAATTATTGTTGATAATGCCACTCAAATTGATGTCATGATCAAGCTGGCCTGCTTTGTCTATTCTTTTACTACTTCTAAACAATTTGAACTTAGTGATCTTGGGAAAGTAGGATTTGGGTTGTGCAAGGAAAGGAAAAAATTGCTAGACAGAAGCTACTGAAAATTAAACAAAGCCAATACAATTCAGAAGTAGTTCTAGGATCAAGCCAACAGGTCAATGATGCAGATCACTACATTGTTTAATAGACAATAATTTTTAATCAAATATAGAAAAAACCCACTTAATGAATAAATTATGCTATCTCCAAATCTAAGCTTTTACCAAATATAATTTTCATTATTGTGATGTTTTCTATAGGTTGCGCTCATGCAAAGCAGCTTCCCTTGTTATTCAAAAACAAATCCGAATTTCCTTTGGATTATCCAAGGCCTATACCCCGCACACAGGATGAATGTTTTTAAATATGAAGATGTATTAGCATACACTTACGGTAAGTAGATTTGGTTCAAAACGGGAATCAAGGTTGTTCAAAGCTCCCTTGAACTTGATTCGGTGGAAGAACTCATAAGTGAAGGAGAGAAATTTCCCAAGCTTAAAATTCAGGAACAATGTTACATGTGTGACCTAAGCAAAATTTGCAACGATTCCCACATGGTCCCCTTTATCACAGAGTTTAGATTGTCATACTATCCTCAGTTGAAAAGGCTGCCACGAGGGCTAATGGATGAGAGCAGGTCAATTAAGACTTGTGTGATTAAGGGAGAGTAGAAGTGGTGGGATGGTCTGCTATGACTTTAAGTCCTTCCTGCTACCATATTTCACTCCTAGCAAATTTTTTGACCAGGAATGGTTCCATGATGCGCTCTCATGGCTGAGTGGGGATTTCGACTAGTCTGATCACCTTCGATATCTCAACAACTACATGCAACATATGCTTACTAGAAAAACAAAACCAACTGAAACTAAACGTACATGATATGATTCAGGAAATGGGATTGTGGATTTGCATCAGATGTCAAGTCAATTTTTTCACATGATGTGGTATTTGATCTATCATATGAAGAAATAGATGAGAGGTGGAGAGGTCGATTATGAAGGAATTTGATCTATCATATGAAGGAATTTGATCCAACTAACTCGGTGATCTGGGTCGATTATGTGGCCTCCGAACCTTACGAATGTCAGGTTGGACTTTTAATTGTGAAAACGAATTGTTATCAACACTCAAAAATATGAGCAAACTAGTGGAGCACTACATTGATAAACTTCCTATTGATTCTCTTCCCGTACTTGCAAAACAAAATCTTCCATGCCTTTTCAAAACCTGTGATTACAGGATGCTTTCGGTTAGAAGTGATTTTAATCTTAGAGACAGTCCTTCCAAACTTGAATACAAATTATTAATATTGGGTATCATATGGTAGTTAAGTTTACCAAGCCTTATTATTGTTAAGTACATTACGATTAAGTTTAATTATAACCTAAAAACTCAGAACTCAAACTCGACTCAATATGCAACCATAGAGTGGAGTCGACTTGGAGATGGAATCATTTATGCCATTTTTTCGATTTATATGACATTAATATATGTTGCTATTTGGATATTTGAAATCGATAAGTAAAATAATTTATATTACTTTAAAATATTAATTTAGTTAAAGTGAATGAAATATATATATATTTTAGTGACTTTTATTATTAAATTCATAGAGCCAATCATAAAATCTGACACTAGAGATAAGTCATTAATGGAGTGTGACTTCGGAACTCATTAAATAGAGTTGGAGTTTTTGGAGTCTTAACATTTTTGAGAGTTGCACTGCTAAGATACATTTAATTTGAACATTGAAAGAGAAAGGACATATTTAATTTGATATTTGACAGAGAAAAGATACATTTCATTTGAGCTGTATATACAATAACTACATATATACACACAATACGCGCCAAGCTTGGGGGCCTGCATGCATCTGGCATTATGACGGAATATTCCTATGCCATGTCTCCTCCTAATAGCTTGTTTTGAGAGAGGTCTAAATGAGTAAGATTCCAAGTATCGCCAAGACATTCTGGAATTGCACCCACCAGTTGGTTGTTTCCCAGGTAGAGTCCCTCCAATGAAGCAATATTGCACAAAGTTGGTGGAATCTTTCCAGCGATTTTGTTACCAGTCAAGTGTAATACATTAAGGAAGTTAAGTTTCCCAATTTCATCAGGAATGCGTCCTGAGAGTTGATTGTCACCAAGGGCTAGTTTGGCAACGTAACAAGAGCAATTGGCAAGAGAAGGAATGAATTGGCTCATGTCATCATCCGTGCCCCCACTCCCCAGTTGGTTGGATCTCAAATCTAAAATCACTAGGCCCCATTTGTTGTTACATCCCATGAAATTTGGTATGAATCCTCTGAATTCGTTGTGGGACAAGGAAAGTTCAACAAGGTTGGACGCATTAGCGAGAGATACTGGGATGTGCCCTCCTAGTTTATTTGAACCTCCATCAAAGTAATTCAGATTAGGGAGCAGCTCCATGCCAAGATTTGTTGGAAGCTTCCCTGACAGCTTGTTATGATCTATTACAAAATCTGTGATGTCAGAAAGATTGTAAATTGAATCTGGAATGGTGCCATTAAGATTGTTAGAACCTAAATAAAGAGAAGTAAGAGAAGAGAGGTTTCCAAGTGACGAAGGAATACTTCCTGTGAGTTGGTTATGATGAAGATAGAGTCTGTTGAGCCTCGACAAGTTTCCTAGTGACGAAGGAATACTTCCTGTGAGTTGGTTTTCATAAAGAAAGAGATCTTGGAGCCTCGACAAGGAACCCAACTGATTTGGGATTTTCCCTGTTATGTGGTTCCTTCCCAAATCCATTTCTTCAAGAGAAGGGAGGTTTCCAAGTGACGAAGGAATACTTCCTGTGAGTTGGTTAAAATAAAGATGGAGATCCTGGAGCCTCGGCAAGGAACCCAACTGATTTGGGATTTTCCCCGTTATGTTGTTCCCGCTCAAATCCATTTTTTCAAGAGAAAGACAATTTGTAAGATTAAGAGGGATCTCTCCACTAAATAAATTCCAGCGTAGGTCCAATCTACGCAGCCGATATAGACGACCAATCTCACTTGGGATCGTTCCTTGTAGGTAGTTCCCTCTGAAGTTGATGTATCTAAGAAAGCTCAGATTACCAATATAAGGCGAGAGTGTCCCATTCAAATAGCACACGAAGAAGTCCAACCCAGTGACACGCCGGTGTCGACGACCGCACGAGACTCCCTTCCAATCGCAGAAATGGAGGGAATGGTTCCAGGATGCCAGGGCTCCAGTTGGGTCGGAGGTGATTTGCTCTTTTATAGCAAGAAGGGCAAACCGATCTGTAGCATTTGAAGGGAGTGAAATGGCGAAGTTGGATGATAGAAAGAAGAAGAAGAGAATAATTTGAAAAGGAAGGAGAAGCTTCATCTTAATATGTATGAATTGCATCAACACTTGACAATGAGATGATAGTTTATAAGAGCACACAAGAGAATATCAGAGTCTTCTTGGAGTCAATTGTCTAAAGGAGAAGGAGAAGCTTCATCTTAATATTATGAATTGCGTGAACAGAGCAATTAGATGATAATTTATAAGAGCATACAAGAGAATATCAGAGTCTTCTTGGAGTCAATTGGCGTGTCTAAAGGAGAATTTTAAAACTCCAGCCAGCATAAATATACTGTCACCAGATTTGTAGGATCTGACATTGTTGGAAAATTTGGCCATTCTTTGTGGGGAAAATCATGGCAATCGAACTAACTCAGTTTGTGGTCTGGGTCGCTTATGTGGCCTCCGAACCTTCCAAATGTCAAGTTGGCCTTTTAATTGTGAAAACGAGTTGTTGTCAGCACTCAAAAATATGAGCAAACTAGCTGAGTTCTACATTGATAAACTTCCTATTGATGTTCTTCCCGTACTTGCGAAACCAAATCTTCCATGCCTTTCAAAGCTTGAAATTACAGGGTGCTTTCGGTTAGAAGTGATTCGAATGGAGTGTGACTTTGGAACTCATAAAGTGGAGTCGGAGTCTTAACATTGTTGAGAGTTGCACTATTAAGATACATTTAATTTGATCAGTGAAAGAGAAATGACATATTTCATTTGAGCTTTGACAGAGAAAAGGTCCATTTAATTTGATCTGTATATAAAATAACTACATATATATACACACAATATACGCCAAGCTTGGAGATCTGCACGCATCTGGCATTATGACGTCGAATTCCTATGTTATGTCTCTTCCTAATATTTAAGGTTGATATAAATTCAATTGATCTATTAAAGTTAAATATTTATAAGTCATAAATAAATATGTAAAATTTAATGTGAATACCATTTATAAAAATGTGAAATTTAATGTGTAGATATCATTTTTGTAATTTCTCTTTTAAGATGGGTCAAATTGAAATTATGAAATTAAGGTTATAAATAAAGAGGTTATAGTTTTTGACTTCATATGTAGTTTTCGTTCTTGAATTGGAAGATCAAAACCTAAGGAAAAAATCATTTTGCTTTTATAGATTTAGGTATGCTTTCGCTATCCAATTTAATTTACTTGATGATTTGATATGAAGACTAATAAAATTTTGTTTTTAAGTTATAAAGTTCTAATAACAATACTATCCTCAAAAGTGTTAACCAGTCACTGTGATAAGCGGCGTCTGCCATGGTTGGATAAATCGGAATCGGAATCGGAATTAGTTTTTGAAGGAGTCAGATTCGGAATCGGAATCGGTCTAAATTGGACAGGAATCGGTTCAGTTGAATCGATCTGAATAGGGCCAAATCGATCATATATAATAATTTGACAACTCATAACATAAATAAATAAAAATTAGATATTGATGTTATTTTGATATTATTGTGTGTATTATATTTTATGATATTTTTAATTTTTTTTAGATTTTTTTAATTATTTAGAGTTAGTTATTATTTTTGACTCGAGTCAGACACGAGTCAAGTTTTAATTACAAGAATGCCACGAGTGTTATTTCTTTCCCTTCGCATTTTCTCTCCCGCCGCCGCCTCCGCTGCCTCGCCCCCTCCCCCAAACCCGCCCCGCCCCACCCTGCGCTTGGCCCTAGGCCCGCCGTGCCATGCCCCCCCACCCCCCAGACCCGCCCGTCTCTCCACGCCCCGCCCCGCCCTCGCCCGCCGCGCCCCGCCTCCCCACGCCGCCCCGCCCTGTCCCTCCCCGCCGCCGCCGCCGCCCCACCCCGCCGCGCCTCGCCCCCCTGCGCCCGGAATCGGCCTGGTCGGAGGCCTGGTCGGCGGCCCGGTGGCGGTCCGGTCGGCGGCCCAGTCGGCGGTGGAGGTACGTTTTAAAAATTAAAATTCAAATTTTACCCATGCTTAAATAATTTAATAAATATCATATCTAGGGTATTTTCGTAATTTACCCAAAACCGATTCTTCTCGATTTACCCCGATTCCGAATCGGAGTTAACTCGGTCGGAATCGGGGTAACTCGGCTGAGTTGGGCGCCGATTCGGGGCCGAGTTAGGCGCCGATTCGGGGCCGAGTTGGGCGCCGATTCGGGCCGACTGTTTCAACCCTAAGATCGGATCGGCATGCTGCCGATCCCATTCAAATCGGCCGATTTCACTCGGAATCGGCCGATTCGTGCAACAGTGGCGTGTGCATGTTATGTTGCAGTACTTCATTGATTTAAGTCAAGAAAGAGAGGAGCCAAAACAAGGAAAACAGACACAAGGGCAATAATCCTCCAGCCCATTGCTTGTAGCTTCTTCCCAATCAAGGAGAAGCTTCATCTTAATGTGTCAATTGCATGAGCACGACAATGAGATGATAATTTATAAGAGCACACAAGTTAATATCAGAGTCTTCTTGGAGTCAATTGGATTAATTTTCCAACCACTTGTGAAGGACTTGTCTAAAGGAGTATGACTTTCTCGCTCCCCCCCCAAACACGGAACATGATGCGAACTATTTCTTTTTCATAAACCTGTTTTGATTTGTTGATTAATAGTTTATTACTAATTGTAAACTAATTCATAAGAACAATGAGATGATAATTTATCAGAGCACAAAAGATAATATCAGAGTCTTCGTGGAGTCAATTGGATTAATTTTCCAACCGCAAAACACGAGCTTGACTTGAACAATTATGGCAACTTGAATAATTTGAGGAGCAAGGAGAGTCCTCATCTTAATATGTGTCAAATGCGTGAACAGGGCAATGAGATGATAATCTCTAAGAGCACACAAGAGAATATCAGAGTCTTCTTGGAGTCAATTGTCTAAAGGAGAAGGAGAAGCTTCATCTTAATATTATGAATTGCGTGAACACAGCAATTAGATGATAATTTATAAGAGCATACAAGAGAATATCAGAGTCTTCTCTTGGAGTCAATTCGCGTGTCCAAAGGAGAATTTTAAAACTCCAGCCAGCATAAATATACTGTCACCAGATTTGTAGGATCTGACATTGTTAGAAAATTAGGTCATTCTTTGTGGGGAAAATCATGCCAATCCAACTAACTCAGTTGGTGGTCTCCGAACCTTCCAAATGTCAAGTTGGCCTTTTGATTGTGAAAATGAATTGTTGTCGGCACTCAAAAATATGAGCAAACTAGCTGAGCTCTACATTGATAAACTTCCTATTGATGCTCTTCCCGTACTTGCAAAACCAAATCTTCCATGCCTTTCAAAGCTTGAAATTACATGGTGCTTTCGGTTAGAAGTGATTCGAATGGGAGAGACAGTCCTTCCAAACTTGAATACAAATTATGAATATTGGGTGTCATATGGTAGTTAAGTCTACCAAGCTTTACTATTGTTAAGTACATTATGATTAAGTTCAATTATAACCTAAAAACTCAAAATTCTAACTCAACTTAATATGCAACCATAGAGTGGAGTCGACTTAGAGATGGAGTCATTTATGCCATTTTTTCGATTTATATGACATTAGCATATGTTAGCTCTTTGGATATTTGAAATCGATAAGCAAAATAATTTATATTACTTTAAAATATTAATTTAGTTAAAGTGAATGAAATATATATATATTTTTAGTAAATTTTATTATTGAATTCATAGAGCCAATCATAAAATCTGACACTAGAGATAAGTCATTAATGGTGTGTGACTTGGGAACTCATTAAGTGGAGTTGGAGTCTTAACATTGTTGAGAGTTGCACTATTAAGATACATTTAATTTGATCAGTGAAAGAGAAACGACATATTTCATTTGAGCTTTAACGGAGAAAATATCCATTTAACTTTATCTATATATACAATAACTACATATATACACACAATATACGCCAAGCTTGGAGATTTGCACGCTTATACGCCAAGCTTGGAGATCTGCACGCATCTGGCATTATGACGTTGAATTCCTATCTTATGTCTCCTCCTAATATTTAAGGTTGACCTGAATTCAATTGATCTATCAAAGTTAAATATTTATAAGTCATAAATAACTATGTAGAATTCAATGTAAATACCATTAATAAAGATGTGGAATTCAATGTGTAGATATCATTTTTGTAATTTCTCTTTTAAGATGGGTCAAATTGAAATTATGAAATTAAAGCTATAAATAAAGAGGTTATGGTTCCTGAATTCATATGTAGTTTTCGTTCTTGAATTGGAAAATCAAAACCTAAGGAAAAAATCATTTTGCTTTTATGGATTTAGGTACGCTTTTGCTATCTAATTTGATTTACTTGATGATTTAATATGAAGATAATAAAATTTTGTTTTTAAGTTATAAAGTTCTAACAACAATACTATCCTCAAAAGTGTTAACCAGTGACTGTGATAAGCGGCGTCTGCATATTATGTTGCAGTACTTCATTGATTTAAGTCAAGAAAGAGAGGAGCCAAAACAAGGAAAACAGACACAAGTGCAATAATCCTCCAGCCCATTGCTTGTAGCTTCTTCCCAACCAATGACCTGCTCATCTTGTTAGGAAAACAGATAGATGGATACCACCAATGAGCAGCTTGAAGAATGACTGAGCTTGCTTCCTGCTACTTCCAAGTCTTTATATAACGAATGGGGTCTGGGTTCTTTTTTTGGGATTATGTTGTAGTCTTGTCTAGGGAGAAGTCTTAGATACATACGTGCATGAGCAAAGAGTACCGAGTGAATATAACTACTTAATCAATTCCTCTATTATTAAACATGGGCGACAATCGAAATTAGTGTGGAACATGTAGGTGTAACTATTGAATTCTATGGTGGTAAACTCAACGGAGTTAGTTATAATTAGTTATAGTGATCCTGCGTAAAAAATT
Organism: Piper betle; assembly: GCA_033002965.1. Classification (NCBI taxonomy): domain Eukaryota; kingdom Viridiplantae; phylum Streptophyta; class Magnoliopsida; order Piperales; family Piperaceae; genus Piper; species Piper betle. The sequence goes on along the minus strand of JAURVB010014780.1, from coordinate 11,680 downwards.
ATGTGCTCAATTGGGAAAAAAATTTTAATTAAATAGTGCTACTTTTAAATTTAAATCAGATGGTTTATTTTCACAGCAGTCCAAAGTGTTGGAAGTTAAAAGGGCAGAGATGGAGGAATCAACTTATTGAGCGGGCATGAATGTGGAGGCATTGTTTATCAAGAGCAGAAATGGACTTTCTTCCATTATCGCCCGCATATACCAACCAACTTGTACAGAGGTAAAAGCCAACAAACCTCAAAATGAAACAATATGACAGCACAAATTAAGTTTCTCTACACTTCGTGCTGAACAGACTGTGAAAAAAGGTTCACTTTCAGGTTATCTCTGGTTTGAGCTGCTCGCAACTCCGTGATACATCGTCGTCTATGCTGTTCCAGCATGAATCTAGGGGAGGAAGATGGTATTCGTCAGGCTTCAGAGCCAAAGCAAAATCAGGCAGTTCTGGAGCTTTCTGTGCAACCCTGCATCAGATTCATTTATACACACAATATACGCCAAGCTTGAGATCTGCACGCATACACGCCATGCTTGGAGATCTGCATGCATCTAGCATTATGACGTCGAATTCCTATGTTATGTCTCCTCCTAATAAACAAACCCAGTCTTCTTCATCAACCTCCTCACAAACATCAAAATCAAACAGAGATGGTTCAGAATCGAACTCTACAGCCCCAAACTCATCTTTCAACTTCCCCACCACATCCTCCTCAACCCCGTTCGAGAAGAAGCAAACTACGAACGCCGGCATCAGAGTGGACGCCGAGCAAGCAGCATCAACAACCTCTTTCACCCGCACCTTCAACCCCTATCTCGGCTAGACGCCGACCATGACAAGTACCTAGGGTTTCTATCCGAAATCAAGAACCAAACGGGGTTGCCCCCGATAGTGCAAACCACATCAACATGAACGCCTCGAGGAAATGATTCACCTTTTACTGTCTTGCAGACCCGGGAGACGCCGGACACGAAGGGTTGCCGGAGTACGTGAACAACCGCTTCGAGGTAGCCGATGTTGGTGCTGCAAAGTGCAGACAAGTCGAACGAATTGAGTGAAAATCTCAGAAATTGGAAGAAAGATTGAGACTTTCGGAGGAATGGGGTGACCTGAGGTGGGAAGGCTGGGGAGGGGAGGCGCGGGAGAGAAAGCTGAGCTCGGCGGCGGTGAGCTTGAGGAGGGTGTGGTAGCAGGAGTGGTGGGTGATCCGGGACGGGGGAGGGCGCGGATGCGTTGGATGAGGGAGTGGCATCTCTGCTTGGCGCTCTCCAATGCCACCGCAGCCGCGTTGTTGGAGGTTGGGGCTGCAGTGTTCGCCGTCGCCGTCGCCGTCGCCGTCGCCGGCGCCGCCAAGGGAGAAGACGAAGATCGGCAATCGATATAGAACAGTACGCATAACAAAATATCCGGACAAACAAACATCTCGGACAAAATGAACACGCACCAAAAAGGAAAAAACACGGTTTTTATATTATTATTATTATTATTATATTAAATAATATAAATTTTGTATTAACTAGTGAAAACTTTATATATAAATATTATGAACTGATTTTATTAGACACCGGTTCTTGTTTGGTATCTCACAAAATTCTTAGGAGAAGTTAGAAGTCATCCTTTAACATATTCTAAAATGATTATTAAAAATATATTATCATATAAAGATTATGGTAATCCCAATACTTGTAGGCGTTTATCTAATGTCACTCCTCCTTTGGGTATACCTTATGAATATAAGTATTTGGATTATATGACTGTTTGGAATAGAGTATTTTTATATCAAAATAATTTTGGAAAACATTTCTGGTTTGTCAAACTTAATCTCCCTAAATCAGGTAAACCTGGACATACTAGGAACAGTGTAACGTAAGATAAAAGATTTCTGAATTATCAATTTCAGATTCAGAAAAAACAATCTCTATTTGAACTATTAGAAGATTATGATGATTCAGAAAAAGAATTATTAGAGATTGATTATTCTGATGACAATTATGATAGTTCTGATAATTCATCTAGTAGCTATGAGTGTAACCATTTTAACACCATTATGGATCTTAATGGTTTACGTGCTAATATGATTACAGCTCAAGAATCATTAATACTAAATATAATTGATTCTATTCCAAATAAAGGAAGACAAAGAGAATTAATCGAAAAGGTTTTAGAAGCTAATAAACCTAAGAAATTAGATCCTAAGCTGGAAGCAATAGTTAATCCAACCTGTTCTATCAATAAAGTTTTAAATGGAATGAAGGTTGAAAAACCTTTATCTATTAATGATCTCAAGGCTGAAATTAACTCTTTAAAATCTAAAATTGTACAACTCCATCGAAGAATAGAGATATTAGAACTAGATAATAATAAAAATGAAAATGAGTCAGACTTCAAATTATTTGAAGAGTCTAAGTTTGATGTAGGATAATCATCCAAAATTCCGGAAGAATACTTAAATGTCATAGAGCAAACTATTAGTAGAAAATATGTCTTGAAAATTAAGATTATAACTGATCAAGAATTTGCATTAGAAACTTTAGCATTAGGTGATTCTGGTGCTGATAGAAATATTATTAGAGAATGTTTAATACCAGTGAGGTTTTATGAAAAAACTACTCAAGCACTCAATACACCAAGCGATCAAAAATTGAAGATTAAATATAAATTATCTAATGTTGTTGTCTGTATTGAAGATACTTGTTTCTATATAACATTTATCTTAATACCAGTTGCTAGTGCTGAAGTTATTTTAGGAAACCCGTTTACTGCTCTTCTAGAACCCTTTATAATTGATGATAATTGAATTCATTGTAATATTAAGGGTAAAGAAGTGACATTTAATCTAGAATTTCCTAAACTTAAAACATTAATTTCTTCTCTTAAAGAAAAGATCCATGAGAAAGACTTCTCATATTAAGTTTCTTAAGGAAGAAGTATTTCTTTTAAACTTACAAGAAAAGCTAAGTTTGCCTGAGACTTCCAAAACCTTTAAAAAATTATTTGAGGAAGAACTTTGTAGTGATTTTCCATCTACCTCTTGCGAAATCAAAAAACATGAAATTACTGTTCCATATGAAGATGGATTTAATGATAAGCAAATCCCTACCAAGGCTTAAATGAGCAAAGAATTGGTTATATATTGTCAAAAAGAAATTGATGATTTACATAGTAAAAAATTAATTAGACCTAGTAAGTCTGTGTGGTCTTGTTTTGCTTTCTATGTAAATAAAGTTTCAGAAATTGAACGTGGAGCTCCAGGTTAGTCATTAATTGCAAACCTTTAAATGAAGTTTTAAAATGGATTAAATATCTAATCCTAATAAGAAAGATTTACTAAAACGATTGTATAATGCTAAAATATTTAGTAAATTTGATTTAAAATATGGATTTCGGCAAATCTAGGTAGCTGAAAAGGATATGATATAAAATTGCATTCAATGTTCCATTTGGGCAATTTGAGTGAAATGTTGTGTCGTTTGATCTTAAAAATGCTACTATTAAAAAATAAATATTTAGTATAGTTAATTATATTTTAAAATTTCAAATGATCTTTTAAATCAAAAGTTTTTGTTCTCTATTGATTGCAAGGCAACTGCACATATTTTAGAAAAAGATGTTAAAAATTTAGCATTTAAGCATATCTTTGCTCGATAGCAAGCTTTGTTAGCAATCTTTGATTTTGATATTAAATTTATTAAGGAGATTTCTAATGTTCTTCCTCATTTTCTAATGGAGAATTTTTGCAGAGGGTATATATATATATATATCCTTATATACATAAGTTATATCTAATATAGCTTATATAAACTACAGCTAATAATAAAAAAATTATAAAATTTCAATTGAATCTGATATTTTTAAGTTCTAACCCATTCATCATAATTATTAAAATAATTATAATAAAAATTAATTTTAAAATATCTATTAATTAGTACTTCTTATAAAAACTTAAAAATAAGTCATAATAATATATAAAAAATATAAAATTTTATCAATTTATTATTTATGTACTGTAATTTTAATATATATAAATATTATTTTATAGAACCATTAAAAAGTTCAAATTAAATATAAATGTATAACTAATATAAACTATACTAGACATAGTTCATATAAATTTTTCGCACATATACATAGAATATATAATTCTTCTAATGTTATATAGTATATAATATATAAAGCTTGAGCTGATGTCAGTTCCATCTTAGAAATATGAAGGAAAAGAAGAAATTGTAATATAAGAATAAAATGATAAGCAATTAAATGGGCCAATACAAATATAAAGCCAATAATGCATCGACTTGTTATTAAACAAACTGACGACACAAAGAAACAGAAAAGCACAAAGAAAGAAACAAATGCAGGAAACTGCAGCGAGGTGAGGAGTAATTCAAGCTGGTAAACTAGGCACTCGGAATCCCAGCTCTTACTATTGAACCCAAATGATGGTGAGGTGGAATATCGATCAGATAGATCAATGATCAAGGGCTAGACAAACATGCTTGATTTATGGGGCTGGCCTTGGCAATGCATCGTTGACGACGGTGTTGGCGCCGTGGAGGATTGATGGTCGGATGTTGGACATAAATATACACGTGAATCTGGAATTGTATTATGTGCTGTTATTTAAGGTTGACCTAAATTCAATTGATCTATTAAAGTTAAATATTTATGGGTCATAAATAAAAGTGTGGAATTCAATATGAATGTCATTAATAAAGGTGTGCAATTCAATGTGTAGATGTTATTTTTGTAATTTCTCTTTTATAATGGGTCAAATTGAAATCATGAAACTTAGGCTATAAATAAGGAGGTTATGGTCTTGAATTCATAAGTACTTTATGTCTTGGCATCCCATCATCCAGTAACTTTGGTTTTTGAAAACTAAGTATTGAATTTGGAAGATCAAAACCTAAGGAGGTAAAGAATTATATAGCTTTTATGGATTCAGGTACGCTTTCGCTATTCAATTTTATTTACTTGATGATTTGATATGAAGAATAATAAAGTTTTGTTTTTAAGTTTAAGTTATAAAGTTTTAATAACACTCACTTGCATTGACGGAGAAGCTATATTAACTTAATAAGCATTGTTGATAATACCACTCAAATTGATGTCATGATCAAGCTGGCCAGCCTTGTCTGATCTTTTACTACTTCTAAACAATTCGAACACAGTGATCTTGGAAGAGTAAGATTTCGGTTGTGCAAGGGAAGGAAAAAAGTGCTAGGCAGAAGCTACTGAAAATTAAACAAAGCCAATACAATTCAGAAGCAATTCTATGATCATGCCAACAGGTCAATGATGCAGATCACTGCATTGTTTAATGGAGGACAATTTCTAATCAAATATTGAAAAAACCCACTTGATGAATAAATTATGCTATCTCTAAATCTAAGCTTTTACCAAATATAATTTTCATTAGTGTGATGTTTTCTATAGGTTGCGCTCATGCAAAGCAGCTTCCCTTGTTATTCAAAAACAAATCCCAATTTCCTTTGGATTATCCAAGGCCTACACCCAACACGCAGGATGAATGTTTTCAAATATGGAGATGTATTAGCATCATGATTGCATAAATCGGAATCAGAATTGGTTTTTGAGGGAGTTGGAATTGGAATCGGAATCGGTCTAAATCGGACAAGAATCGGTTCAATTGAATCAGTCCATTTTAGTTTAATCGGTCATATATAATAATTTGACAATTCATAATATAAATATATTAAAATTAGGTATTGATGTTATTTTGATATTATTCTGTGTATTATAGTTTATGATATTTTTAAATATTTTTTAAGATTTTTTTAAATTATTTAGAATTAATTATTATTTTTTACTCGAGTTAGACTCAAGTCAACTTTTAATTACGAGAATGCCACCCTCCGCTCTTTACCCCCTGCCGCCGGCGGCGGCCTGGTTGGCGGCGAGTCTCGTGGTTGTCGGCCGGCCACACATCGGAGGCCCGGTTGTGAGGGCGGCGGCGATGTCGGCAGCCCGGTCGGAGGAACAGTCGGCGGCCCGGAGTCGGCGGTGATTCGTGCATCACAGAGTCGATTTGGTCCGGCCACACGTTGGCGGCGACGTTGCGAGGTCGGCAGCAGGTCGGCAGCCCGGTTGGCGGCGAGCCCAGAGTCGTGGACGCATGGCGGAGGGCGGAAACGGGGCGGCGGAGGGCGGACGAGAGGCGGCGGTGTGGGGGAGCGGGTTAATTTTAGGTTTTTAAAATCAAAATTACCATTTTACCCATGCTTAAATAATTTAATAAAATCATACCTAAGGTATTTTAGTAATTTACCAAAAACCGATTCCGATTCCGAGTTAAATCGGTAGGAATCGGGCGAAATCGCCCGATTCGGCCCCGAAATTGAATCGTCGTGCTGCCGATTCGTGCAACCAGGATTAGCATACACTTACGGTAAGTGGATTTGGTTCAAAACGGGAATCAAGGTTGTTCAAAGCTCCCTTGAACTTGATTTGGCTTGACAGTCGACTCGAAAAACTCGACTCGTACTTTAACTCAATATTAAACGAAGTATGGGCTTGTAAGTCAAAACTCAATACTTGATATAAAGAATAAATTTTTTTACCATATTTATCTTAAATTTCCTTAATAAATATAATTAAATTATAAAATATCATTATATGATATCAAATTTAAATAAATTTATGCATGATTAAATTATCTTTTATGCATAATTATGTAAAATTTAAGATATTTTAATTATAAATTAAATTTTAGTTAGAATTATACTAACAAAATAGAATTAATCAATACAAATCAAGCTAACTCGAACTCGACTCAAACTCAAATTGACTCGAATACTTTTTATATAGGCTTGAACTCGAAATCAAACGAGCCGAGCTTTAACTGAGCAAAAATCGACTCGACTGCGCGATGAACACCCCTAATGTAATATTTAATTTTGGTCATCTATCTTATTAGACAGTCCATATTAATTTATCTTTTTTTCTATTCTTAGAACACCCCTTTTATTGTAAATGATGGCTTTTTTAAATTTTCATCGTTTAAAAAAATCAAAAAAATTATCATATCTACTCTTTTATTAATAGAAGTGGAATTAAAAGTTTTGGCTCCGATGAAAAGTAAAAAATTCAACCAAATAATAAAACAAATTATCATAATATATAATTAGAATTTAACTTTAAAATTAAAATATATTTTGAACCTATAATATCATATAATTATATCCTATCTCATTATTTAATTATAATTTATCTCTAAAATTAGAGCCCATCTCTAACATAAATATGCATAATGTGGCATCTTACCTAGTATTTGAATAATAGATAGTATTTTCGAATTCAAGGTGACATTTTTAAAAAAAAGATTAATCTAAACTTAGATGGAAATTTTTTTAAGAGCCCCTTCCAAATGATCTCATTATGCGCCCTCCAATAATAGAGAGATAATCAAGTCTCTCCATCCTCTCGTGTATAAAATCATCAATAGATGGCTCATACTTTTAGACTTGAAGGGTTCATTTGGAGGGGGTTTGTAAAAAATAGTCTCAACAAAAGTCACTCAAAAGTCAAACCTAACGTGTATGGGCCTCGTGTGTAGGTCGTGTTATTGTTCCTCCCATCTCTGCTTCATATCTTTGATCTTTAACTTGACATTTTTTTTTCATTTTAATTCAATATATATCTAAAAATTCTAATTCATTCTTCCTCTTGTATCTTTTAATTACTAATTTATGGTAGCATCTCCAATTTTTTCTTACTATTTATGTTTTCAATTACAGTGCTCACTTGCTTAGTCTCTGATGTTTGTGCTTTATGCCTCTACCTTGATCTACCCTTTTTAATTTCTTACTTTCTCTTGCTTGTGCTTGCCTATGATCCTTTTATTTAGCTTTTCTCTTTTTATCCACTTCAGAGTCATCCTTGGCCTCTAACTATTGCTTCTTCCCCTCCTCCTCATCTTTACTTTGTCATACTGTTTCTCCATTTTAGAGTGGCATTTCTGAAGAAACCAAAACCCAGCCTTCAACCTCTTATCAATGTGTTCAAGTTATTTGAAAGAGGTAAGAGATCTGACAAGTCAAATTGCCAGCCTGATCATGGCATCAGTTTGAGCAATATCATCAACAATGCGCACCAAGCTAATAAAGCCTCCTAGGTCAGGGCAATTGGATGAATCTGCAGCTGCACTGTCTTCTGATTTGGATTAAAAGGTGCTAGTTGAGTGTCAACAACGACGGAGGGGACATAGAATGTCTAGAATGAAAACATTTGGGCTAGATCAAGCATTTAATCAGGTAAGTGATTTACTTAGAAATGAAGGAGTTGGAGGGGTGGGCATTTATGGCCTGGGAGGAGTAGGCAAAACCACACTCATGAGAAAAATCTATCAATACTTTTTCCTAGCTCATGGGTTTCACATTATTTGGATAACTGTTTCAGATTATTTAGATCAGAAAAGGTGTGCAGCAGATGAAGCCACACAAGGAAATCAAAATAGAATGCTTGGGGTGGGATGATTCATGGGCATTGTTCAAAAAATCTGCAGGGAGGGAAGCCCTTCATGATTTTGATTGCAGGATTGTAGAAATTGCTAAAGACATTGCCAATGAGTGCAAAGGGTTGCCGCTTGCGCTCGTTGTCATTGGCCAGGCTATGGCAGGTTTGTGTAGTGTGGAAGAATGGAAGTCAGCTCTATCCACCCCTAGAAAATCCCCTGCAGGTATGCAGAGAAAGACTTGCTTTCGCGCTTAAAATTTAGCTATGATACTCTACCAACTCCAATTGCCAATGACTGGTTCCTACATTGTTGCTCTTTTCCTGAAGATTCATACATAGCCAATGAGGAACTCATAGAGTTTTGGTGGGGAGAAGGGGTTTTGGGATTGCGTGGAAGATATGAGGAAGCAAGCAACAAAGGATATGAAATTATCAGAACACTACAGGCAGCATGCTTACTAGAAAAACAAAATCGGTAAGGAGTAACGATGCATGATATTATTCGAGAAATGGGATTGTGGATCACTTCTGATGTCAAGATGAATTTTTTGCATGATGCCGAACTTGAACTATCAAATGAAGAAATAGCTTAGAGGTGGAGAAGAGCAAGGAGGAATGTTATATCAGAAACAAGCAGATTGCCCAAACTACCAGTTTGCAATCATCTATTGGCATTGCTGCAAAGTGAACCTAGTGAGAGACGGATGGTGAGACTACCAATTAATTTTTTCTGATCATTGAATGGAATAAGAGTCCTACATCTTGATGGGGTTAAATTTCATGACATCCCGGTTGCAATTGGCTCACTAATGGAGTTGAGATATCTATATATATCTAGATCAAATTTAATAAGACTGCCAGAAGAGATAGGACTATTGAGGAAGCTAATGGTGTTAAGGCTGCCGGATAACAATCGTCTTAGAGATTGTCCATCAACAATTGGCCAAATGGTTGAGTTGAGAAAACTAGTCTTCAATACAGGCCCCAAAGAATTGCCTATAGGATTTACAGATCGAAAATAGCTAGAAGTCGTCAAGCTTGGAGACACCACTAATCTTGGACGCTTAGTTGAAAGGTTTCTGTTTTCCTTTGCAAAGATGGATGGACTGAGAATTTTAAAACTCCAGCCAGCTTAAATATACAGCCACCAGATTTGTGGGATCTGACCATGTTGGAGAATTTGGCCGTTCTTTGTGGGGAAAATCATGGCAATCCAACTAACTCAGTTGGTGGTCTCTGAACCTTACGAATGTCAAGTTGGCCTTTTAATTGTGAAAACGAATTGTTGTCAGCACTCAAACATATGAGCAAACTAGCTGAACTCTACATTGATAAACTTCCTATTGATGCTCTTCCCGTACTTGCAAAACCAAATCTTCCATGCCTTTCAAAGCTTGTGATTACAGGGTTCTTTCGGTTAGAAGTGATTCGAATGGGAGAGATGTTGGATTTTGGACGTATATATACAAGTATATAATTGTATCATATGCTATTAATAAGGTTTGGGCCTAAATTAAATTGATCTATTAAAGTTAAGGTTAATGGGCCATTAATATTTAAGATAAATATGTGGAGATACCATATATTTAAGATGAGTATGGATAAATATGTGTAGATACCGTTTTCGTAATCTCTAATTTATGATGGGTTAAATTGGAATTATGAAAGATAAGGATAAATACGGTTATACGAATAAATACGGTTATGGTCCCCGAATTCGCACCGTAGTTTTTCTTTTCTGGTATCCCATCATCCAGGAACTCTGGCTTTGGAGAACCGGTGTAGAATTTGGAAGATCAAAACCTAAAGAAGTGAAGAATCGTTTTGCTATTATGGATTCAGGTACGCTTCCGTAATTAAATTTTATTTTCTTGATGATTTAATCTGAAGAAAGGTTTTATTGATGATGGTTTTATCATCTGTATAATTTAGTTAAAGTTAAAGTTTTTTTATTCTACAAGTGGTATCAGAGCTTCTTCATATTAGATCATTGAGAATTAATTTGATTTGTATTTATTTATTTTTTTAATGAGTCAATCATCCACTTTGGTATCTTATTGAACAAAAGGGTGATATTGTTTATTCATTAATCAAATAATTTCGATCTTTGGGAAATATTCTTTTATTTATCACTTCTGTCTATGAGAACAAATTGATTTGGTCTTTACCCATTGGGAATAACCCTAAATTTTGCATTGTCAGTGGGTAAGGAAATTACAAGAAATTGTATATGGGATATTTGTTCTCAAATCAAGGTCCTCTTTTGGTAAAATATCAAATGAGGACAATAAAGTTACAAAAGGTTATAATTTCAGAAATTTCCAAATAAAGATATTTTTATAACCTTTTTCAGTTTTATGTTATTTGGGATTATTAAATTCAAATTATGGTTCAGTTATGATTAATATTTTAAAATTTATTAAGGACTACAATATGCTGCCAAAGTAGCCTCTTTTGTAGAAATTAATTTATTTTAAAATATTAAGACGGTTGTGGGTATATGATTCATGTGAATATTAATCAGCCCAAAGGAAGGTTAATATTTGACAGAATTATATATTCATTTGCGGTAATAAATATGGGATAATTATCAAGTTTCCATGTGGATAATAAATCGGCCCAAAGGAAGGTTTATTATTTGACAGGATTTATTGTCCATATTTGATTATTGCACTGAGAGTACCACTTACAAATTAATATTTCTGTCCAAAGACTAAATATTAATGTTGTGCTAGGTATCTGCCGATGGGATTAACTATTGTTTGAATTATTAATCTTATTATGGGCATGTTGTTTTGTTCTATGGATTCAGTTAATCAATCTGCTTATATGATTTCTGCCAACATCAATTCGGTTCTTATGCTTAAAGATAATTTTAAGGATTGGAAAGAGAACGTGATAATCGTTCTCGGCTACATGGATCTTGACCTTGCATTAAGGACTGAACAACCTTCTTCTCTTACGGACAAAAGTTCCATTGAGGAAAAACGGGACATTGAGAAGTGGGAACGTTCAAATTGCATGAGTCTTATGATCATGAAGCAGTAGGAAGTCTTATGTATGCTTAAGTATATACGCGTCCAGATATTGCGTATATTGTTGGAATGTTGGGCAGATATTTAAGTAATCCAGGATTGGATCACTGGATAGCAGCCAAAAGAGTCATAAGGTATCTTCAGAGAACAAAACATTACATGCTGACCTATC
>JAURVB010014779.1:0-31117 GCA_033002965.1 Piper betle | reverse complement strand
AGCCCAAATGTTTTCATTCTAGACATTCTATGTCCCCTCCGTCGTTGTTGACACTCAACTAGCACCTTATAATCCAAATCAGAAGACAGTGCAGCTGCAGATTCATCCAATTGCCCTGACCTAGAGGCTTTATTAGCTTGGTCCGCATTGTTGATGATATTGCTCAAACTGTGCCATGATCAGGCTGGCAATTTGACTTGTCAGATCTCTTACCTCTTTCAAATAACTTGAACACATTGATAAGAGGTTGAAGGCTGGGTTTTGGTCAGAAATGCCACTCTAAAATGGAGAATCAGTATGACAAAATAAAGATGAGGAGGAGGGGAAGAAGCAATAGTTAGAGGCCAAGGATGACTCTGAAGTGGATAAAAAGAGAAAAGCCAAATAAAAGGATCATAGGCAAGCACAAGCAAGAGAAAGTAAGAAATTAAAAAGGGTAGATAAAGGTAGAGGCATAAAGCACAAACATCAGAGACTAAGCAAGTGAGCACTGTAATTGAAAACATAAATAGTAAGAAAAAATTGGAGATGCTACCATAAATTAATAATTAAAAGATACAAAAGGAAGAATGAATTAGAATTTTTAGATATATATTGAATTAAAATGAAAAAAAAATGTCAACTTAAAGATCAAAGATATGAAGCAGAGATGGGAGGAACGATAACACGACCTACACACGAGGCCCATACACATTAGGTTTGACTTTTGAGTGACTTTTGTTGAGACTATTTTTTACAAACCCCCTCCAAATGAACCCTTGAAGTCTAAAAGTATGAGCCATTTATTGATGATTTTATACACAGGAGGATGGAGAGACTTGATTATCTCTCTATTATTGGAGGGCGCATAATGAGATCCAAGTAGATATTAGATGTTGGATTAAACTCATTTTCATTTTTATTATTATCTAGTTCTAATATCTCTATTCTTCGATGGAGTTGTACAATTTTAGATTTTAAAGAGTTAATTTCAGCCTTGAGATCATTAATAGATAAAGGTTTTTCAACCTTCATTCCATTTAAAACTTTATTGATAGAACAGGTTGGATTAACTATTGCTTCCAGCTTAGGATCTAATTTCTTAGGTTTATTAGCTTCTAAAACCTTTTCGATTAATTCTCTTTGTCTTCCTTTATTTGGAATAGAATCAATTATATTTAGTATTAATGATTCTTGAGCTGTAATCATATTAGCACGTAAACCATTAAGATCCATAATGGTGTTAAAATGGTTACACTCATAGCTACTAGATGAATTATCAGAACTATCATAATTGTCATCAGAATAATCAATCTCTAATAATTCTTTTTCTGAATCATCATAATCTTCTAATAGTTCAAATAGAGATTGTTGTTTCTGAATCTGAAATTGATAATTCAGAAATCTTTTATCTTACGTTACACTGTTCCTAGTATGTCCAGGTTTACCTAATTTAGGGAGATTAAGTTTGACAAACCAGAAATGTTTTCCAAAATTATTTTGATATAAAAATACTCTATTCCAAACAGTCATATAATCCAAATACTTATATTCATAAGGTATACCCAAAGGAGGAGTGACATTAGATAAACACTTACAAGTATTGGGATTACCATAATCTTTATATGATAATATATTTTTAATAATCATTTTAGAATATGTTAAAGGATGACTTCTAACTTCTCCTAAGAATTTTGTGAGATACCAAACAAGAACCGGTGTCTAATAAAATCAGTTCATAATATTTATATATAAAGTTTTCACTAGTTAATACAAAATTTATATTATTTAATATAAAAATAATAATAATAGCACAAAAACCGTGTTTTTTCCTTTTTGGTGCGTGTTCATTTTGTCCGAGATGTTTGTTTGTCCGGATATTTTGTTATGCGTACTGTTCTATATCGATTGCCGATCTTCGTCTTCTCCCTTGGCGGCGCTCGACGGCGATGGCGACGGCGACGGCGAACACTGCAGCCCCAACCTCCAACAACGAGGTTGCGGTGGCATTGGAGCGCCAAGTAGATGATATTCCGCTCCTCCTCGTCCTGGATCTACCCACCACTCCTGCTACCACACCCTCCTCAAGCTCATCGCCGCCGAGCCAGCTTTCGCTCCCACGCCTCGCTCCCCAGCCTATCCCACCTCAGGTTACCGCATTCCTCCGAAAGTCTCAATCTTTTTTCCAATTACTGAGATTTTCCTCAATTCGTTCGACTTGTATGCACTTTGCAGCACCAACATCGACTACTTCGAAGGTGTTGTTACGTCTCCGACAACCCTTCGTGTCCGTGTCTCCCAGGCTGCATGACAATATTAGGTGAATCATTCCTCGAGGCGTTCATGTTGATGTGGTTTGCACTATCGGGGACGACCCCGTTTGAATCTTGATTTCATAGAATCCTAGGTACTTGTCAATGGTTGGGTCAGCGAGATACGAGGTTGAAAATGCGTCAAAGAGGTTGTTGATGCTGCTTGCCTGCTGTTCACTCTTTGATGTTGGCTGTTCGTAGTTTTTCTTCTTGTTGTACGAAGGGCAGATGTAGGCAACTGTCTGTGAACTTGTTGTGAAACAACTGTGTCTTCTAAGGAGAGTTTCTTAGCGTTCATTTTACAATTTCTATTGATCTGTTCTTTAACATTTTATCAGGCAGCAGCGTATTACTATCATGGGCTAATTCTCGATGAGGGAAACACAGAGCAGCTTCATAGCATGGCGGTTGCTGCTGCAAGCTGCTGATGACTTCCTCAAAGAAAGTAAAAGAACTTGTGAAGCATTTAATACTGCGCCACCGTCGTCTAGGTCAGATGAAACAGATATTTCAAGCTCAGTAAAATTTTTGTTGCCTGTGAATGTTGGGTGAATATAATTTGTTGTTTGGAGCATATAATTTAAGGAATGAACTTTATGGCACTAATGTGGTGACCTTATCGTAGATTATATTCCTATGGGTGCTTCTCCAATGTTATTCTAACAACTTCACCAGAATGTTGAACATATACTTGTGGGCTTGCATTAATCATCCATTGTTAAGAGCAGTGATTTTTGGTGTCTGCAGGTGCCCACCATTGTGGGGTGCTATGAAATATCTTGCGGAGAAGATCCCAAAGGATGCATCCAGCAAGGTACGGATCAACCTGGACCTTTACAGTCAGGAAAATAGGTGGGTCTGTGTGCAAATCACTATTTTCAACTATGACATGGCTGTTTTGCTTGAGCAATTCAAATGTATAAATGAATCTGATGCAGGGTTGCACAGAAAGCTCCAGAACTGCCTGATTTTGCTTTGGCTCTGAAGCCTGACGAATACCATCTTCCCCCCTAGATTCATGCTGGAACAGCATAGACGACGATGTATCACGGAGTTGCGAGCAGCTCAAACCAGAGATAACCTGAAAGTGAACCTTTTTTCACATTGTCTGTTCAGCACGAAGTGTAGAGAAACTTAATTTGTGCTGTCATATTGTTTCATTTTGAGGTTTGTTGGCTTTTACCTCTGTACAAGTTGGTTGGTATATGCGGGCGATAATGGAAGAAAGTCCATTTCTGCTCTTGATAAACAATGCCTCCACATTCATGCCCGCTCAATAAGTTGATTCCTCCATCTCTGCCCTTTAACTTCCAACACTTTGGACTGCTGTGAAAATAAACCATCTGATTTAAATTTAAAAGTAGCACTATTTAATTAAAATTTTTTTCCCAATTGAGCACATAATTTTTTACGCAGGATCACTATAACTAATTATAACTAACTCCGTTGAGTTTACCACCATAGAATTCAATAGTTACACCTACATGTTCCACACTAATTTCGATTGTCAGCCCATGTTTAATAATAGAGGAATTGATTAAGTAGTTATATTCACTCGGTACTCTTTGCTCATGCACGTATGTATCTAAGACTTCTCCCTAGACAAGACTACAACATAATCCCAAAAAAAGAACCCCGACCCCATTCGTTATATAAAGAGTTGGAAGTAGCAGGAAGCAAGCTCGGTCATTCTTCAAGCTGCTCATTGGTGGTATCCATCTATCTGTTTTCCTAACAAGATGAGCAGGTCATTGGTTGGGAAGAAGCTACAAGCAATGGGCTGGAGGATTATTGCACTTGTGTCTGTTTTCCTTGTTTTGGCTCCTCTCTTTCTTGACTTAAATCAATGAAGTACTGCAAACATAATATGCAGACGCCGCTTATCACAGTCACTGGTTAACACTTTTGAGGATAATATTGTTGTTAGAACTTTATAACTTAAAAACAAAATTTTATTAGTCTTCATATCAAATCATCAAGTAAATCAAATTAGATAGCGAAAGCGTACCTGAATCCATAAAAGCAAAATGATTTTTTCCTTAGGTTTTGATCTTCTAATTCAAGAACGAAAACTATATATAAATTTAGGAACCATAACCTCTTTATTTATAGCCTTAATTTCATAATTTCAATTTGACCTATCTTTAAAGAGAAATTAGATATCTACACATTGAATTCCACACATTTATTAATGGTATTCACATTGAATTCTACATATTTATTTATGACTTATAAATATTTAACTTTAATAGATCAATTGAATTTAGGTAAACCTTAAATATTAGGAGGAGACATAACATAGGAATTCGACGTCATAATGCCAGATGCGTGCAGATCTCCAAGCTTGGCGTATATTGTGTGTATATATGTAGTTATTGTATATACAGATCAAATTAAATGTATGTCAAACCTCAAATGAAATATGTCGTTTCTCTTTCAATGATCAAATTAAATGTATCTTAGTAGTGCAACTCTCAACAATGTTAAGACTCCAACAACTCAAACTCCACTTAATGAGTTCCCAAGTCACACTTCATTAATGACTTATCTCTAGTGTCAGATTTTATGATTGGCTCTATGAATTCAATAATAAAAGTTACTAAAATATATATATATATATATTTCATTCACTTTAACTAAATTAATATTTTAAAGTAATATAAATTATTTTACTTATCGATTTCAAATATCCAAAGAGCTAACATATGCTAATGTCATATAAATCGAAAAAATGGCATAAATGACTCCATCTCTAAGTCGACTCCACTCTATGGTTGCATATTGAGTCGAGTTTGAGTTCTGAGTTTTTAGGTTATAATTAAACTTAATCATAATGTACTTAACAATAGTAAGGCTTGGTAGACTTAACTACCATATGACACCCAATATTCATAATTTGTATTCAAGTTTGGAAGGACCGTCTCTCCCATTCGAATCACTTCTAACCGAAAGCACCCTGTAATTTCAAGCTTTGAAAGGCATGGAAGATTTGGTTTTGCAAGTACGGGAAGAGCATCAATAGGAAGTTTATCAATGTAGAGCTCAGCTAGTTTGCTCATATTTTTGAGTGCTGACAACAATTCGTTTTCACAATTAAAAGGCCAACTTGACATTTGGAAGGTTCGGAGGCCACATAATCGACCCAGACCACCAACTGAGTTAGTTGGATTGCCATGATTTTCCTCACAAAGAATGGCCTAATTTTCCAACAATGTCAGATCCTACAAATCTGGTGACAGTATATTTATGCTGGCTGGAGTTTTAAAATTCTCCTTTAGACACGCCAATTGACTCCAAGAGAAGACTCTGATATTCTCTTGTATGCTCTTATAAATTATCATCTAATTGCTCTGTTCACGCAATTCATAATATTAAGATGAAGCTTCTCCTTCTCCTTCAGACAATTGACTCCAAGAAGACTCTGATATTCTCTTGTGTGCTCTTAGAAATTATCATCTCATTGCCCTGTTCACGCAATTGACACATATTAAGATGAGGACTGTCCTTGCTCCTCAAATTATTCAAGTTGCCATAATTGTTCAAGTCAAGCTCGTGTTTTGCGGTTGGAAAATTAATCCAATTGACTCATCTTTCATGAAAATTAATCCAATTGACTCCACGAAGACTCTGATATTATCTTTTGTGCTCTGATAAATTATCATCTCATTGCTCTTATGAATTAGTTTACAATTAGTAATAAACTATTAATCAACAAATCAAAACAGGTTTATGAAAAAGAAATAGTTCGCATCATGTTCCGTGTTTGGGGGGGGGGAGCGAGAAAGTCATACTCCTTTAGACAAGTCCTTCACAAGTGGTTGGAAAATTAATCCAATTGACTCCAAGAAGACTCTGATATTAACTTGTGTGCTCTTATAAATTATCATCTCATTGTCGTGTTCATGCAATTGACACATATTAAGATGAAGCTTCTCCTTGATTGGGAAGAAGCTACAAGCAATGGGCTGGAGGATTATTGCCCTTGAGTCTGTTTTCCTTGTTTTGGCTCCTCTCTTTCTTGACTTAAATCAATGAAGTACTGCAACATAATATGCAGACGCCACTGTTGCACGAATCGGCCGATTCCGAGTGGAATCGGCCGATTTAAATCGGATCGGCAGCATGCCGATCCGATTTTGGGGGCCGAATCGGCGCCCAACTCGGCCGAGTTAACGCCGATTCCGACCGAGTTAACTCCGATTCGGAATCGGGGTAAATCGGGAAGAATCGGTTTTGGGTAAATTATTAAAATACCCTAGATATGATATTTATTAAATTATTTAAGCATGGGTAAAACTTGAATTTTAATTTTTAAAACCTACCTCCTCCGCCGCCGACTGGGCCTCCGACCGGACCGCCACCGGGCCGCTGACCAGGCGCAGGGAGGGCGGGGCGCGCAGCGGGGTGGGGCGGCGGCGGCGGCGGGGAGGGACAGGGCGGGGCGGCGTGGGGAGGCGGGGCGCGGCGGGCGAGGGCGAGGCGCGGCGGGAGCGACGGGCGTCGGCGGGCGGGGGGTCGTGCGGCGGGCATAGGGCAAGCGCAGGGCGGGGCGGGGCGGGTCTGGGGGAGGGGGCGAGGCAGCGGAGGTGGCGGCGGCAGCTGGAGAGAAAATGCGAAGGGAAAGAAATAACACTCGTGGCATTGTCGTAATTAAAACTTGACTCGTGTCTGACCCGAGTCAAAAATAATAACTAACTCTAAATAATTAAAAAATCTAAAAATTAAAAATATCATAAAATATAATGACACACAATAACATCAATATCTAATTTTTATATATTTATGTTATGAGTTGTCAAATTATTATATATGACCGATTTGGACCTATTCAGACCGATTTAACTGAACCGATTCCTGTCCGATTTAGACCGATTCCGATTCCGAATCTGACTCCTTCGAAAACAAATTCCGATTCAGATTCCAATTTATACAACCATGGCAGGCGCCGCTTATCACAGTCACTGGTTAACACTTTTGAGGATAGTATTGTTGTTAGAACTTTATAATTTAAAAACAAAATTTTATTAGTCTTCATATCAAATCATCAAGTAAATTAAATTGGATAGCGAAAGCATACCTAAATCCATAAAAGCAAAATGATTTTTTCCTAAGGTTTTGATCTTCCAATTCAAGAACGAAAACTATATATGAAGTCAGAAACTATAACCTCTTTATTTATAGCCTTAATTTCATAATTTCAATTTTACCCATCTTAAAAGAGAAATTACAAAAATGATATTTACACAAAATGCTAATGTGATATAAATTGAAAAAATGGCATAAATGACTCCATCTTCTAAGTCGACTCCACTCTATGGTTGCATATTGAGTCTAGAGTTTGAGTTCTGAGTTTTTAGGTTATAATTAAACTTAATCGTAATGTACTTAACAATATTAAGGCTTGGTAGACTTAACTGACCATATGACACCCAATATTCATAATTTGTATTCAAGTTTGGAAGGACCGTCTCTCCCATTCGAATCACTTCTAACCGAAAGCACCCTGTAATTTCAAGTTTTGAAAGACATCGAAGATTTGGTTTTGCAAGTACGGGAAGAACATCAATAGGAAGTTTATCAATGTAGAGCTCAGTTAGTTTGCTCATATTTTTGAGTGCTGACAACAATTAGCTTTCACAATTAAAAGGCCAACTTGACATTTGGAAGGTTCGGAGGCCACATAATCGACCCAGACCACCAACTGAGTTAGTTCGATTGGCATGATTTTCCCCACAAAGAATGGCCTAATTTTCCAACAATGTCAGATCCTACAAATCTGGTGACAGTATATTTATGCTGGCTGGAGTTTTAAAATTCTCCTTTAGACATGCCAATTGACTCCAAGAGAAGACTCTGATATTCTCTTGTATGCTCTTATAAATTATCATCTAATTGCTCTGTTCACGCAATTCATAATATTAAGATGAAGCTTCTCCTTCTCCTTTAGACAATTGACTCCAAGAAGACTCTGATATTCTCTTGTGTGCTCTTAGAAATTATCATCTCATTGCCCTGTTCACGCAATTGACACATATTAAGATGAGGACTGTCCTTGCTCCTCAAATTATTCAAGTTGCCATAATTGTTCAAGTCAAGCTCGTGTTTTGCGGTTGGAAAATTAATCCAATTAACTCGTCTTACATGAATGGTTGGAAAATTAATCTAATTGACTTGAAGAAGACTCTGATCTTCTCTTATGTGCTCTTACAAATTATCATCACAATGCCCTGTTCATGCAATTGATACATATAAAGTATCTAAATTTGAATTTTGATTTTTGAATTGTTTGGAAAACTATATTTTTTAATTAGTTATAGTAAAGTAGTACATAAATA
Source organism: Piper betle (assembly GCA_033002965.1). Taxonomy (NCBI): domain Eukaryota; kingdom Viridiplantae; phylum Streptophyta; class Magnoliopsida; order Piperales; family Piperaceae; genus Piper; species Piper betle. The sequence goes on along the minus strand of JAURVB010014779.1, from coordinate 22,491 downwards.
AATAGTTTGTATGTTGATTGATGAATATGGAATCTCAATAGTTAATTATTAGTTTACAATTAGTAATAAACTATTAATCAACCAATCAAAACAGGTTTATGAAAAAATAATTGGTAGTCAAATCATGCTCCGTGTTTTGGGGGGAGCCAGAAAGTCTTGCTCCTTTAGACACGTCGTTCCTGAGTGGTTGGAAAATTAATCCAATTGACTCGAAGAAGACTCTGATATTCTCTTCTGTGCTCTTATAAATTATCATCTCATTGCTCATGTTCACGCAACTCAAACTCTGATAAGATGAAGCTTCTCCTTCCTCTTCAAATTATTCTCTTCTTCTTCTTTCTATCATCCAACTTCGCCATCTCCCTCCCTTCAAATGCTACAGATCGGTTTGCCCTTCTTGCTATAAAAGAGCAAATCACCTCCGACCCAACTGGAGCCCTGGCATCCTGGAACCATTCCCTGCATTTCTGCGATTGGAAGGGAGTCTCGTGCGGTCGTCGACACCGGCGTGTCACTGGGTTAGACATCTTTGGGTTCTTCAGTTTGAGTGGGACACTCTCGCCTTACATTGGTAATCTGAGCTTTCTTAGATACATCAACTTCAGAGGGAATAACCTACGAGGACCGATCCCAAGTGAGATTGGTCGTCTATATCGGCTGCATAGATTGGACCTAAGCAGGAATTCATTTAGTGGAGAGATCCCTCTCAATCTTACAAATTGTCTTTCTCTTGAAGAAATGGATTTGGGGGCTAATTTCATAACAGGGAAAATCCCAAGTGAGATTGGTCGTCTATATCGGCTGCATAGATTGGACCTAAGCAGGAATTCATTTCGGGGAGAGATCTCTCTCAATCTTACAAATTGTCTTTCTCTTGAAGAAATGGATTTGGGGGTTAATTTCATAACAGGGAAAATCCCAAGTGAGATTGGTCGTCTATATCGGCTGCGTAGATTGGACCTAAGCTGGAATTCATTTAGTGGAGAGATCACTCTCAATCTAACAAATTATGTTTCTCTTGAAGAAATGGATTTGGGCTTTAACAAAATAAGAGGGAAAATCCCAAGTGAGATTGGTCGTCTATATCGGCTGCGTAGATTGGACCTAAGCTTCAATTCATTTAGTGGAGAGATCCCCCTCAATCTAACAAATTGTCTTTCTCTTGAAGAAATGGATTTGGGACGTAACAACATAACAGGGAAAATCCCAAGTCAGTTGGGTGCCTTGTCGAGGCTCCAGAGACTCGTACTTTATTTTACCCAACTCACAGGAAGTATTCCTTCGTCACTTGGAAACTTGTCGAGGCTCAAGACACTCAGACTTGATGGAAACCGACTCACAGGAAGTATTCCTTCGTCACTTGGAAACCTCTCTGCTCTTGAAGAAATGTATTTGGGCAGGGACAACATAATTGGGAAAATCCCAAAGCAGTTGGGTTCCTTGTCGAGGCTCAAGACACTCCATAGAGTGAAACATAAACCAAATACCTCAACAAAACAAACTCCCACTAAAGTAACATATCATCAAATGATACAACACCCAGATGAGCAACATGCTCATGAAAGACCTTGGGCGGTAAACTTTTAGTAAGTGGATCCACAACTATAGAGTTTGTCCCAATATGCTCTATAGAGACTTTACCGAAACTTTATCACTCTAAACTCTTTCTTTCACAACAAGGAACTTGATCTCTATATGTTTTGATTTAGATGAGCTCCTGTTGTTATTTGAATATGATACTGCAAACTGATTGTCACAAAATAACTTAAGTGGTCTTTCAATATTATCAATAATGCGCAGCCCTGTGACAAAATTCTGCAACCATATTCCATGATTGGATGCCTCATAACAAGCTATGAATTCAGCTGCCATGGTGGAAGAAGCTATGAGTGTCTGCTTAGCACTCCTTCAAGAAATAGCTCCTCCAGCAAGCAGGTAGACATAGCTTGACATCCACCAAAATCAGAATCAGAATACCCAATGATCTCAAGTTGATCTGACTTCCGATAGGTAAGCATGTAATGTTTTGTTCTCTGAAGATACCTTATGACTCTTTTGGCTGCTATCCAGTGATCCAATCCTGGATTACTTAAATATCTGCCCAACATTCCAACAATATACGCAATATCTGGACGCGTACATACTTGAGCATACATAAGACTTCCCACTGCTTCATGATCATAAGACTCATGCAATTTGAACGTTCCCACTTCTCAATGTCCCGTTTTTCCTCAATGGAACTTTTGTCCGTAAGAGAAGAAGGTTGTTCAGTCCTTAATGCAAGGTCAAGATCCATGTAGCCGAGAACGATTATCACGTTCTCTTTCCAATCCTTAAAATTATCTTTAAGCATAGGAACCGAATTGATGTTGGCAGAAATCATATAAGCAGATTGATTAACTGAATCCATAGAACAAAACAACATGCCCATAATAAGATTAATAATTCAAACAATAGTTAATCCCATCAGCAGATACCTAGCACAACATTAATATTTAGTCTTTGGACAGAAATATTAATTTGTAAGTGGTACTCTCAGTGCAATAATCAAATATGGACAATAAATCCTGTCAAATAATAAACCTTCCTTTGGGCCGATTTATTATCCACATGGAAACTTGATAATTATCCCATATTTATTACCGCATATGAATATATAATTCTGTCAAATATTAACCTTCCTTTGGGCTGAATAATATTCACATGAATCATATACCCACAACCGTCTTAATATTTTAAAATAAATTAATTTCTACAAAAGAGGCTACTTTGGCAGCATATTGTAGTCCTTAATAAATTTTAAAATATTAATCATAACTGAACCATAATTTGAATTTAATAATCCCAAATAACATAAAACTGAAAAAGGTTATAAAAATATCTTTATTTGGAAATTTCTGAATTTATAACCTTTTGTAACTTTATTGTCTGAAATTATAACCTTTTGTAACTTTATTGTCCTCATTTGATATTTTACCAAAAGAGGACCTTGATTTGAGAACAAATATCCATATACAATTTCTTGTAATTTCCTTACCCACTGACAATGCAAAATTTAGAGTTATTCCCAATGGGTTGAAGATCAAATCAATTTGTTCTCATAGACAGAAGTGATAAATAAAAGAATATTTCCCAAAGATCGAAATTATTTAATTAATGAATAAACAATATCACCCTTTTGTTCAATAAGATACCAAAGTGGATGATTGACTCATTAAAAAAATGAATAAATACAAATCAAACTAATTCTCAATGATCTAATATGTAGAAGCTCTGATACCACTTGTAGAATAAAAAAACTTTAACTTTAACTAAATTATACAGATGATAAAACCATCATCAATAAAACCTTTCTTCAGATTAAATCATCAAGAAAATAAAATTTAATTACGGAAGCGTAGGTGAATCCATAATAGCAAAACGATTCTTCAATTCTTTAGGTTTTGATCTTCCAAATTCTACACCGGTTCTCCAAAGCCAGAGTTCCTGGATGATGGGATACCAGAAAAGAAAAACTACGGTGCGAATTTGGGGACCATAACCGTATTTATTCATATAACCGTATTTATCTTTATCTTTCATAATTCCAATTTAACCCATCATAAATTAGAGATTACGAAAACGGTATCTACACATATTTATCCATACTCATCTTAAATATATGGTATCTCTACATATTTATCTTAAATATTAATGGCTCATTAACCTTAACTTTAATAGATCAATTTAATTTAGGCCCAAACCTTATTAATAGCATATGATACAATTATATACTTGTATATATATGTCCAAAATCCAACATCTCTCCCATTCGAATCACTTCTAACCGAAAGAACCCTGTAATCACAAGCTTTGAAAGGCATGGAAGATTTGGTTTTGCAAGTACGGGAAGAGCATCAATAGGAAGTTTATCAATGTAGAGTTCAGCTAGTTTGCTCATATGTTTGAGTGCTGACAACAATTCGTTTTCACAATTAAAAGGCCAACTTGACATTCGTAAGGTTCAGAGACCACCAACTGAGTTAGTTGGATTGCCATGATTTTCCCCACAAAGAACGGCCAAATTCTCCAACATGGTCAGATCCCACAAATCTGTTGGCTGTATATTTAAGCTGGCTGGAGTTTTAAAATGCTCAGTCCATCCATCTTTGCAAAGGAAAACAGAAACCTTTCAACTAAGCGTCCAAGATTAGTGGTGTCTCCAAGCTTGACGACTTCTAGCTATTTTCGATCTGTAAATCCTATAGGCAATTCTTTGGGGCCTGTATTGAAGACTAGTTTTCTCAACTCAACCATTTGGCCAATTGTTGATGGACAATCTCTAAGACGAATGTTATCCGGCAGCCTTAACACCATTAGCTTCCTCAATAGTCCTATCTCTTCTGGCAGTCTTATTAAATTTGATCTAGATATATATAGATATCTCAACTCCATTAGTGAGCCAATTGCAACCGGGATGTCATGAAATTTAACCCCATCAAGATGTAGGACTCTTATTCCATTCAATGATCAGAAAAAATTAATTGGTAGTCTCACCATCCGTCTCTCACTAGGTTCACTTTGCAGCAATGCCAATAGATGATTGCAAACTGGTAGTTTGGGCAATCTGCTTGTTTCTGATATAACATTCCTCCTTGCTCTTCTCCACCTCTAAGCTATTTCTTCATTTGATAGTTCAAGTTCGGCATCATGCAAAAATTCATCTTGACATCAGAAGTGATCCACAATCCCATTTCTCGAATAATATCATGCATCGTTACTCCTTACCGATTTTGTTTTTCTAGTAAGCATGCTGCCTGTAGTGTTCTGATAATTTCATATCCTACGTTGCTTGCTTCCTCATATCTTCCACGCAATCCCAAAACCCCTTCTCCCCACCAAAACTCTATGAGTTCCTCATTGGCTATGTAAGAATCTTCAGGAAAAGAGCAACAATGTAGGAACCAGTCATTGGCAATTGGAGTTGGTAGAGTATCATAGCTAAATTTTAAGCGCGAAAGCAAGTCTTTCTCTGCATACCTGCAGGGGATTTTCTAGGGGGTGGATAGAGCTGACTTCCATTCTTCCACACTACACAAACCTGCCATAGCCTGGCCAATGACAACGAGCGCAAGCGGCAACCCTTTGCACTCATTGGCAATGTCTTTAGCAATTTCTACAATCCTGCAATCAAAATCATGAAGGGCTTCCCTCCCTGCAGATTTTTTGAACAATGCCCATGAATCATCCCACCCCAAGCATTCTATTTTGATTTCCTTGTGAGGCTTCATCTGCTGCACACCTTTTCTGATCTAAATAATCTGAAACACTTATCCAAATAATGTGAAACCCATAAGCTAGGAAAAAGTATTGATAGATTTTTCTCATGAGTGTGGTTTTGCCTACTCCTCCCCGGCCATAAATGCCCACCCCTCCAACTCCTTCATTTCTAAGTAAATCACTTACCTGATTAAATGCTTGATCTAGCCCAAATGTTTTCATTCTAGACATTCTATGTCCCCTCCGTCGTTGTTGACATTCAACTAGCACCTTTTAATCCAAATCAGAAGACAGTGCAGCTGCAGATTCATTCAATAGCCCTGACCTAGGGGGCTTTATTGGCTTGGTGCGCATTGTTGATGATATTGCTCAAACTGATGCCATGATCAGGCTGGCAATTTGACTTGTCAGATCTCTTACCTCTTTCAAATAACTTGAACACATTGATAAGAGGTTGAAGGCTGGGTTTTGGTCAGAAATGCTACTCTAAAATGGAGAAACAATATGACAAAGTAAAGATGAGGAGGAGGGGAAGAAGCAATAGTAAGAGGCCAAGGATGACTCTGAAGTGGATAAAAAGAGAAAAGCTAAATAAAAGGATCATAGGCAAGCACAAGCAAAAGAAAGTAAGAAATTAAAAAGGGTAGATACAGGTAGAGCCATAAAGCACAATCATCAGAGACTAAGCAAGTGAGCACTGCAATTGAAAACATAAATAGTAAGAAAAAATTGGATTTGCTACCATAAATTAGTAATTAAAAGATACAAGAGGAAGAATGAATTAGAATTTTTAGATATATATTGAATTAAAATGAAAAAAAATGTCAAGTTAAAGATCAAAGATATGAAGCAGAGATGGGAGGAACAATAACACGACCTACACACGAGGCCCATACACGTTAGGTTTGACTTTTAAGTGACTTTTGTTGAGACTATTTTTTACAAACCCCCTCCAAATGAACCTTTCAAGTCTAAAAGTATGAGCCATCTATTGATGATTTTATACACGAGAGGATGGAGAGACTTGATTATCTCTCTATTATTGGAGGGCGCATAATGAGATCATTTGGAAGGGGCTCTTAAAAAAATTTCCATCTAAGTTTAGATTAATCTTTTTTTTAAAAAATGTCACCTTGAATTCGAAAATACTATCTATTATTCAAATACTAGGTAAGATGCCACATTATGCATATCTATGTTAGAGATGGGCTCTAATTTTAGAGATAAATTATAATTAAATAATGAGATAGGATATAATTATATGATATTATAGGTTCAAAATATATTTTAATTTTAAAGTTAAATTCTAATTATATATTATGATAATTTGTTTTATTATTTGGTTGAATTTTTTACTTTTCATCGGAGCCAAAACTTTTAATTCCACTTCTATTAATAAAAGAGTAGATATGATTTTTTTTGATTTTTTTTAAACGATGAAAATTTAAAAAGCCATCATTTAGAATAAAAGGGGTGTTCTTGAAATAGAAAAAAAGATAAATTAATATGGGCTGTCTAATAAGATAGATGACCAAAATTAAATTTTACATTAGGGGTGTTCATCGCACAGCCGAGTCGATTTTTGCTCAGTTAAAGCTCGGCTCGTTTGATTTCGAGTTCAAGCCTATATAAAAAGTATTCGAGTCAATTTGAGTTTGAGCCGAGTTCGAGTTAGCTTGATTTGTATTAATTAATTCTATTTTGTTAGTATAATTCTAACTAAAATTTAATTTATAATTAAAATATCTTAAATTTACATAATTATGCATAAAAGATAATTTAATCATGCATAAATTTATTTAAATTTGATATCATATAATGATATTTTATAATTTAATTATATTTATTAAGGAAATTTAGATAAATATGGTAAAAAAATTTATTCTTTATATCAAGTATTGAGTTTTGACTTACAAGCCCATACTTCATTTAATATTGAGTTAAAGTACGAGTCGAGTTTTTTCGAGTCGACTGTCAAGCCAAATCAAGTTCAAGGGAGCTTTGAACAACCTTGATTCCCGTTTTGAACCAAATCCACTTACCGGAAGTGTATGCTAATCCTGGTTGCACGAATCGGCAGCACGACGATTCAATTTCGGGGCCGAATCGGGCGATTTCGCCCGATTCCTACCGGTTTAACTCGGAATCGGAATCGGTTTTTGGTAAATTACTAAAATACCTTAGGTATGATTTTATTAAATTATTTAAGCATGGGTAAAATGGTAATTTTGATTTTAAAAACCTAAAATTAACCCGCTCCCCCACACCGCCGCCTCTCGTCCGCCTTCCGCCGCCCCGTTTCCGCCCTCCGCCATGCGTCCACGACTCTGGGCTCGCCGCCAACCGGGCTTCCGACCTCCCAACATCGCCGCCAACGTGTGGCCGGACCAAATCGACTCTGTGATGCACGAATCACCGTCGACTCCGGGCCTCCGACTGTTCCTCCGACCGGGCTGCCGACATCGCCGCCGCCCTCACAACCGGGCCTCTGATGTGTGGCCGCCCGTCAACCACGAGACTCGCCGCCGACCAGGCCGCCGCCAGCGGCAGGGGGTAAAGAGCGGAGGGTGGCATTCTCGTAATTAAAAGTTGACTTGAGTTTAACTCGAGTAAAAATAATAATTAATTCTAAATAATTTAAAAAATTCTTAAAAAATATTTAAAAATATCATAAACTATAATACACAGAATAATATCAAAATAACATCAATACCTAATTTTAATATATTTATATTATGAATTGTCAATTATTATATATGACCGATTAAACTAAAATGGACTGATTCAATTGAACCGATTCTTGTCCGATTTAGACCGATTCCGATTCCAATTCCAACTCCCTCAAAAACCAATTCTGATTCCGATTTATTCAATCATGATGCTAATACATCTCCATATTTGAAAACATTCATCCTGCATGTTGGGTGTAGGCCTTGGATAATCCAAAGGAAATTGGGATTTGTTTTTGAATAACAAGGGAAGCTGCTTTGCATGAGCGCAACCTATAGAAAACATCACACTAATGAAAATTATATTTGGTAAAAGCTTAGATTTAGAGATAGGATAATTTATTTATCAAGTGGGTTTTTTCAATATTTGATTAGAAATTGTCCTCCATTAAACAATGCAGTGATCTGCATCATTGACCTGTTGGCATGATCATAGAATTGCTTCTGAATTGTATTGGCTTTGTTTAATTTTCAGTAGCTTCTGCCTAGCACTTTTTTCCTTCCCTTGCACAACCGAAATCTTACTCTTCCAAGATCACTGTGTTCGAATTGTTTAGAAGTAGTAAAAGATCAGACAAGGCTGGCCAGCTTGATCATGACATCAATTTGAGTGGTATTATCAACAATGCTTATTAAGTTAATATAGCTTCTCCGTCAATGCAAGTGAGTGTTATTAAAACTTTATAACTTAAACTTAAAAACAAAACTTTATTATTCTTCATATCAAATCATCAAGTAAATAAAATTGAATAGCGAAAGCGTACCTGAATCTATAAAAGCTATATAATTCTTTACCTCCTTAGGTTTTGATCTTCCAAATTCAATACTTAGTTTTCAAAAACCAAAGTTACTGGATGATGGGATGCCAAGACATAAAGTACTTATGAATTCAAGACCATAACCTCCTTATTTATAGCCTAAGTTTCATGATTTCAATTTGACCCATTATAAAAGAGAAATTACAAAAATAACATCTACAGATTGAATTGCACACCTTTATTAATGACATTCATATTGAATTCCACACTTTTATTTATGACCCATAAATATTTAACTTTAATAGATCAATTGAATTTAGGTCAACCTTAAATAACAGCACATAATACAATTCCAGATTCACGTGTATATTTATGTCCAACATCCGACCATCAATCCTCCACGGCGCCAACACCGTCGTCAACGATGCATTGCCAAGGCCAGCCCCATAAATCAAGCATGTTTGTCTAGCCCTTGATCATTGATCTATCTGATCGATATTCCACCTCATCATTTGGGTTCAATAGTAAGAGCTGGGATTCCGAGTGCCTAGTTTACCAGCTTGAATTACTCCTCACCTCGCTGCAGTTTCCTGCATTTGTTTCTTTCTTTGTGCTTTTGTGTTTCTTTGTGTCGTCAGTTTGTTTAATAACAAGTCGATGCATTATTGGCTTTATATTTGTATTGGCCCATTTAATTGCTTATCATTTTATTCTTATATTACAATTTCTTCTTTTCCTTCATATTTCTAAGATGGAACTGACATCAGCTCAAGCTTTATATATTATATACTATATAACATTAGAAGAATTATATATTCTATGTATATGTGCGAAAAATTTATATGAACTATGTCTAGTATAGTTTATATTAGTTATACATTTATATTTAATTTGAACTTTTTTAATGGTTCTATAAAATAATATTTATATATATTAAAATTACAGTACATAAATAATAAATTGATAAAATTTTATATTTTTTATATATTATTATGACTTATTTTTAAGTTTTTATAAGAAGTACTAATTAATAGATATTTTAAAATTAATTTTTATTATAATTATTTTAATAATTATGATGAATGGGTTAGAACTTAAAAATATCAGATTCAATTGAAATTTTATAATTTTTTTATTATTGGCTGTAGTTTATATAAGCTATATAAGATATAACTTATGTATATAAGGATATAATTATATATATATACCCTCCGCAAAAATTCTCATTAGAAAATGAGGAAGAACATTAGAAATCTCCTTAATAAATTTAATATCAAAATCAAAGATTGCTAACAAAGCTTGCTATCGAGCAAAGATATGCTTAAATGCTAAATTTTTAACATCTTTTTCTAAAATACGTGCAGTTGCCTTGCAATCAATAGAGAACAAAAACTTTTGATTTAAAAGATCATTTGAAAATTTAAAATATAATTAACTATACTAAATATTTATTTTTTAATAGTAGCATTTTTAAGATCAAACGACACAACATTTCACTCAAATTGCCCAAATGGAACATTGAATGCAATTTTATACATATCCTTTTCAGCTACGTAGATTTGCCGAAATCCATATTTTAAATCAAATTTACTAAATATTTTAGCATTATACAATCGTTTTAATAAATCTTTCTTATTAGGATTAGATATTTAATCCATTTTAAAACTTCATTTAAAGGTTTGCAATTAATGACTAACCTGGAGCTCCACGTTCAATTTCTGAAACTTTATTTACATAGAAAGCAAAACAAGACCACAGAGACTTACTAGGTCTAATTAATTTTTTACTATGTAAATCATCAATTTCTTTTTGACAATATATAACCAATTCTTTGCTCATTTAAGCCTTGGTAGGGATTTGCTTATTATTAAATCCATCTTCACATGGAACAGTAATTTCATGTTTATTGATTTCGCAAGAGGTAGATGGAAAATCAGTACAAAGTTCTTCCTCAAATAATTTTTTAAAGGTTTTGGAAGTCTCAGGCAAACTTAGCTTTTCTTGTAAGTTTAAAAGAAATACTTCTTCCTTAAGAAACTTAATATGAGAAGTCTTTTTCATGGATCTTTTCTTTAAGAGAAGAAATTAATGTTTTAAGTTTAGGAAATTCTAGATTAAATGTCACTTCTCTACCCTTAATATTACAATGAATTCAATTATCATCAATTATAAAGGGTTCTAGAAGAGCAGTAAACGGGTTTCCTTAAATAACTTCAGCACTAGCAACTGGTATTAAAATAAATGTTATATAGAAACAAGTATCTTCAATGCAGACAACAACATTAGATAATTTATATTTAATCTTCAATTTTTGATCGCTTGGTGTATTGAGTGCTTGAGTAGTTTTTTCATAAAACCTCACTCGTATTAAACATTCTCTAATAATATTTCTATCAGCATCAGAATCACCTAATGCTAAAGTTTCTAATGCAAATTATTGATCAGTTATAATCTTAATTTTCAAGACATATTTTCTACTAATAGTTTGCTCTATGACATTTAAGTATTCTTCCGGAATTTAGGGTGATTATTCTACATCAAACTTAGACTCTTCAAATAATTTGAAGTCTGATTCATTTTCATTTTTATTATTATCTTGTTCTAATATCTCTATTCTTAATAGTTTGCTCTATGACATTTAAGTATTCTTCCGGAATTTAGGGTGATTATTCTACATCAAACTTAGACTCTTCAAATAATTTGAAGTCTGATTCATTTTCATTTTTATTATTATCTTGTTCTAATATCTCTATTCTTCGATGGAGTTGTACAATTTTAGATTTTAAAGAGTGAATTTCAGCCTTGAGATCATTAATTGATAAAGGTTTTTCAACCTTCATTCCATTTACAACTTTATTGATAGAACAGGTTGGATTAACTATTGCTTCCAGCTTAGGATCTAATTTCTAAGGTTTATTAGCTTCTAAAACCTTGATTAATTCTCTTTGTCTTCCTTTATTTGGAATAGAATCAATTATATTTAGTATTAATGATTCTTGAGCTGTAATCATATTAGCACGTAAACCATTAAGATCCATAATGGTGTTAAAAAGGTTACACTCATAGCTACTAGATGAATTATCAGAACTATCATAATTGTCATCAGAATAATCAATCTCTAATAATTCTTTTTCTGAATCATCATAATCTTCTAATAGTTCAAATAGAGATTGTTTTTTCTGAATCTGAAATTGATAATTCAGAAATCTTTTATCTTACCTTATACTGGTCCTAGTATGTCCAGGTTTACCTGATTTAGGGAGATTAAGTTTGACAAACCAGAAATGCTTTCCAAAATTATTTTGATATAAAAATACTCTATTCTAAACAGTTATATAATCCAAATACTTATATTCATAAGGTATACACATTAGATAAACGCCTACAAGTATTGGGAGTACTATAATCTTTATATGATAATATATTTTTAATAATCATTTTAGAATATGTTAAAGGATGACTTCTAACTTCTCCTAAGAATTTTGTGAGATACCAAACAAGAACCTGTGTCTAATAAAATCAGTTCATAATATTCATATTGTTTCATTTTGAGGTTTGTTGGCTTTTACCTCTGTACAAGTTGGTTGGTATATGCGGGCGATAATGGAAGAAAGTCCATTTCTGCTCTTGATAAACAATGCCTCCACACTCATGCCCGCTCAATAAGTTGATTCTTCCATCTCTGCCCTTCCAACACTTTGGACTGCTGCGAAAATATAGCATCTTATTTAAATTTAATAGTAGCACTACAAAAAACCCGCAGGATCACTATAACTAATTATAACTAACTCCATTGAGTTTACCACAATAGAACTCTATAGTTACACCTATCTGTTCCACGCTGATGTCGATTCTCGTCCATGTTTAATTATAGAGGAATTGATTAAGTAGTTATATTCACTCGGTACTCTTGGCTCATGCACGTATGTATCTAAGACTTCTCGCTAGACAAGACTACAACATAATCCGAAAACAAAAGAACCCGGACCCCATTCGTTATATAAAGAGTTGGAAGTAGCAGGAAGCAAGCTCGGTCATTCTTCAAGCTGCTCATTGGTGGTATCCATCTATCTGTTTTCCTAACAAGATGAGCAGGTCATTGGTTGGGAAGATGCTACAAGCAATGGGCTGGAGGATTATTGCACTTGTGTCTGTTTTCCTTGTTTTGGCTCCTCTCTTTCTTGACTTAAATCAATGAAGTACTGCAACATAATATGCAGACGCCGCTTATCACAGTCACTGGTTAACACTTTTGAGGATAATATTGTTGTTAGAACTTTATAACTTAATAACAAAATTTTATTAGTTTTCATATCAAATCATCAAGTAAATCAAATTGGATAGCGAAAGCGTACCTGAATCCATAAAAGCAAAATGATTTTTTCCTTTGGTTTTGATCTTCCAATTCAAAAACGAAAACTACATATGAATTCAGGAACTATAAACTCTTTACTTATAGCCTTAATTTCATAATTTCAATTTGACCCATCTTAAAAGAGAAATTACAAAAATGATATCTACACATTGAATTCCACACCTTTATTAATGGTATTCACATTGAATTCTACATAATTATTTATGACTTAAAAATATTTAACTTTAATAGATCAATTGAATTTTGGTCAACCTTAAATATTTGGAGGAGACATAACATAGGAATTCGACGTCATAATCGTATGCAGATCTCCAAGCTTGGCGTGTATTGTGTGTATATATGTAGTTATTGTATATACAGATCAAATTAAATGTATCTTTTCTCTGTCAAAGCTCAAAGTTATTTTTATTTTTAGAATTGAATTTCACTTATAAACACAATTTAATTTTAAATTGGATTATTTTATGTAAATATTGTGGTACTAAATAGGATTTGGCTTCAATTTTGCTTCTTGTTCCGAGTTAAATATCAATATTTAATTTGAATTTGTGTATCTACATTGCAACAAATTTATAATTAGTTATAATAAAGTAGTTGAGAAATAAATAGTTTGTATATTGATTGATGAATAGTATGGATTAATTATTTCAAATGATATATCAATTTGGGTGTAGACATAATCAATAAACTATTAATTAACCAATTAAAACTGGTTAATAGTTAATAAACTATTAGTAATCAATTCATGCTCCGTGTTTTGCGAGGAGCGAGATAGCTAAGTATCGATGAATGGTTAGAAAATTAGTCCAGTTGACACAAAGAAGACTCTATATTCTCTTTTGTCCTCTTATAAATTATCATCTCATTGCTGCGTTGATAATTCAACTATTTTTTTCAAATTTACAATTTTTTATATTTTTAGAATTGGATTTCATTTTTAAAAAGATTCAATTTTAAATTGGATTATTTTATGTAAATATTGCATTTTTAAATAGGATATCACGTTAATTATGGTTCCAGTGCTGATTTAAACATCAATATTTTAATTTGAATTCAAGTATCTAAAATTAAATTAATTTATAATTTGAATTTTGATTTTTGAATTGTTTGGAAATCTATATTTTTAATTAGTTATAGTAAAGTAGTTGATAAATAAATAGTTTGTATGTTGATTGATGATTATAGAATCTCAATAGTTAATCATTAGTTTACAATTAGTAATAAACCATTAATCAACCAATCAAAATAGTTTTATGGATAAATAATCGGTAGTCAAATCATGCTTAGTGTTAAGGGGGAGCGAGAAAGTCATGCTCCTCTAGACACGTCGTTCATGAGTGGTCGGAAAATTAATCCAATTGACTTGAAGAAGACTCTGATCTTCTCCTATGTGCTCTTACAAATTATCATCACAATGCCCTGTTCATGCAATTGATACATATGAAGATGAAGCTTCTCCGTGTCTTGCGGTTGGAAAATTAATACAATTGACTTGAAGAAGACTTTGATATTCTCTTCAGTGTTCTTATAAATTATCATCTCATTGTGTGCTCTGTTCACGCAATTCATACATATTAAGATGAAGCTTCTCCTTCCTCTTCACATTATTCTCTTCTTCTTCTTTCTATCATCGCAAATTTGCCATCTCACTCACTTCAAATGCTACAGATCGGTTTGCCCTTCTTGCTATAAAAGAGCAAATCACCTCCGACCCATATGGAGTCCTGGCATCCTGGAACCATTCTTTGCATTTCTGCGATTGGAAGGGAGTCTCGTGCGGTCGTCGACACCGGCGTGTCACTGTGTTGGACTTGTCCGGGTCCTTCTATTTGAGTGGGACACTCTCGCCTTATATTGGTAATCTGAGCTTTCTTAGATACATCAACATAGGGAACGAAGATCGGCTGCTACCGGAAGGATCTGGCGGCCTACAAGGAGCGATCCCAAGTGAGATTGGTCGTCTATATCGGCTGCGTAGATTGGACCTAAGCTCCAATTCATTTAGTGGAGAGATCCCTCTCAATCTTACAAATTGTCTTCCTCTTGAAGAAATGGATTTGGGAGGTAACAACATAACAGGGAAAATCCCAAATCAGTTGGGTTCCTTGTCGAGGCTCAACGGACTCGCTCTTTCTTTTAACCAACTCACAGGAAGTATTCCTTCGTCACTTGGAAACCTCTCTTCTCTTACTTTCCTTGATCTAAGTTCTAACAATCTTAATGGCACCATTCCAGATTCAATTTACAATCTTTCTGAGATCAAAGTTTTTAAAATAGAGCATAACAAGCTGTCAGGGAAGCTTCCAACAAATCTTGGCATGCATCTGCTCCCTAATCTGGAAAATTTTTTTGGAGGTTCAAATAAACTCGGAGGCCACATTCCAGTTTCTCTTGCTAATGCGTCCAACCTTGAATACCTTTCATTGCCCCACAACGAATTCAGAGGATTCGTACCAAATTTCATGGGATGTAACAGCAAGTGGGGCTTACGGATTTTAGATTTGAGATCCAACCAACTGGGGAGTGGGGGCACGAATGATGACATGAGCCAATTCATTCCTTCTCTTGCCAATTGCTCTCGTAACCTTTTTGAGACTAGTCCTTGGTGATAATCAACTCTCAGGACGCATTCCTGATGAAATTGGGAAACTTAACAACCTATGGGTACTACACTTGACTGGTAACAAAATTGCTGGAAAGATTTCACCAACTTTGTGCAATATTGCTCCATTGGAGGGACTCTACCTGGGAAACAACCAACTGGTGGGTGCAATTCCAGAATGTCTTGGTGATGCTTTGAATCTTGACAGTTTAGATCTCTCTCAAAACAAGCTATTAGGAGGAGACATGGCATAGGAATATTCCGTCATAATGCCAGATGCATGCAGACCCCCAAGCTTGGCGTGTATTTTGTGTATATATATAGTTATTGTATATACAGCTCAAATAAAATGTATCTTTTCTCTGTCAAAGCTCAAATTAAATATGTCCTTTCTCTTTTAATGTTCAAATTAAATGTATCTTAGTAGTGCAACTCTCAACAATATTAAGACTCCAAAAACTCAACTCCGCTTAATGAGTTCCCAAATCACACTCCATTAATGACTTATCTCTAGTGTCAGATTTTATGATTGGCTCTATGAATTCAATAATAAAAGTTACTAAAATATATATATATTTCATTCACTTTAACTAAATTAATATTTTAAAGTAATATAAATTATTTTACTTATCGATTTCAAATATCCAAAGAGCAACATATGCTAATGTCATATAAATCGAAAAAATGGCATAAATGACTCCATCTCCAAGTCGACTCCACTCTATGGTTGCATATTGAGTCGAGTTTGAGTTCTGAGTTTTTAGATTATAATTAAACTTAATCATAATGTACTTAACAATAATAAGGCTTGGTAAACTTAACTACCATGTGATACCCAATATTAATAATTTGTATTCAAGTTTGGAAGGACTGTCTCTCCCATTCAAATCACTTCTAACCGAAAGCACCCTGTAATCACAGGTTTTGAAAAGGCATGGAAGATTTGGCTTTGCAAGTACGGGAAGAGCATCAATAGGAAGTTTATCAATGTAGAGCTCAGCTAGTTTGCTCATATTTTTGAGTGTTGACAACAATTCGTTTTCACAATTAAAAGTCCAACCTGACATTCGTAAGGTTCGGAGACCACATAATCGACCCAGACCACCAACTGAGTTAGTTGGATCAAATTCCTTCATATGATAGATCAAATTCCTTCATAATCGACCTCTCCACCTCTCATCTATTTCTTCATATGATAGATCAAATTCCACATCATGTGAAAAAATTGACTTGACATCTGATGCAAATCCACAATCCCATTTCCTGAATCATATCATGTACGTTTACTTTCAGTTGGTTTTGTTTTTCTAGTAAGCATATGTTGCATGTAGTTGTTGAGATATCGAAGGTGATCAGACTAGTCGAAATCCCCATTCAGCCATGAGAGCGCATCATGGAACCATTCCTGGTCAAAAAATTTGCTAGGAGTGAAATATGGGAGCAGGAAGGACTTAAAGTCATAGCAGACCATCCCACCACTTCTACTCTCCCTTAATCACACAAGTCTTAATTGACCTGCTCTCATACATTAGCCCTCGTGGCAGCCTTTTCAACTGAGGACAGTATGACAATCTAAACTCTGTGATAAAGGGGAACATGTGGGAATCGTTGCAAATTTTGCGTAGGTCACACATGTAACATAGTTCCTGAATTTTAAGCTTGGGAAATTTCTCTCCTTCACTTATGAGTTCTTCGACCGAAGTACAGTCATGAAATCTAAGCTCAGTCAGGCCTTTTAGATGGTGAAGCCAGAAGATATGACGAAGGGGTAGCAACAAGAGTTGACAACAGAATTCACGTTCGGAAGGACTGTCTCTCCCATTCGAATCACTTCTAACCGAAAGAACCCTGTAATCACAAGCTTTGAAAGGCATGGAAGATTTGGTTTTGCAAGTACGGGAAGAGCATCAATAGGAAGTTTATCAATGTAGAGTTCAGCTAGTTTGCTCATATGTTTGAGTGCTGACAACAATTCGTTTTCACAATTAAAAGGCCAACTTGACATTCGTAAGGTTCAGAGACCACCAACTGAGTTAGTTGGATTGCCATGATTTTCCCCACAAAGAACGGCCAAATTCTCCAACATGGTCAGATCCCACAAATCTGGTGGCTGTATATTTAAGCTGGCTGGAGTTCTAAAATTCTCAGTCCATCCATCTTTGCAAAGGAAAACAGAAACCTTTCAACTAAGCGTCCAAGATTAGTGGTGTCTCCAAGCTTGACGACTTCTAGCTATTTTCGATCTGTAAATCCTATAGGCAATTCTTTGGGGCGTGTATTGAAGACTAGTTTTCTCAACTCAACCATTTGGCCAATTGTTGATGGACAATCTCTAAGACGATTGTTATCCGGCAGCCTTAACACCATTAGCTTCCTCAATAGTCCTATCTCTTCTGGCAGTCTTATTAAATTTGATCTAGATATATATAGATATCTCAACTCCATTAGTGAGCCAATTGCAACCGGGATGTCATGAAATTTAACCCCATCAACATGTAGGACTCTTATTCCATTCAATGATCAGAAAAAATTAATTGGTAGTCTCACCATCCGTCTCTCACTAGGTTCACTTTGCAGCAATGCCAATAGATGATTGCAAACTGGTAGTTTGGGCAATCTGCTTGTTTCTGATATAACATTCCTCCTTGCTCTTCTCCACCTCTAAGCTATTTCTTCATTTGATAGTTCAAGTTCGGCATCATGCAAAAAATTCATCTTGACATCAGAAGTGATCCACAATCCCATTTCTCGAATAATATCATGCATCGTTACTCCTTACCGATTTTGTTTTTCTAGTAAGCATGCTGCCTGTAGTGTTCTGATAATTTCATATCCTTTGTTGCTTGCTTCCTCATATCTTCCACGCAATCCCAAAACCCCTTCTCCCCACCAAAACTCTATGAGTTCCTCATTGGCTATGTATGAATCTTCAGGAAAAGAGCAACAATGTAGGAACCAGTCATTGGCAATTGGAGTTGGTAGAGTATCATAGCTAAATTTTAAGCGCGAAAGCAAGTCTTTCTCTGCATACCTGCAGGGGATTTTCTAGGGGTGGATAGAGCTGACTTCCATTCTTCCACACTACACAAACCTGCCATAGCCTGGCCAATGACAACGAGCGCAAGCGGCAACCCTTTGCACTCATTGGCAATGTCTTTAGCAATTTCTACAATCCTGCAATCAAAATCATGAAGGGCTTCCCTCCCTGCAGATTTTTTGAACAATGCCCATGAATCATCCCACCCCAAGCATTCTATTTTGATTTCCTTGTGTGGCTTCATCTGCTGCACACCTTTTCTGATCTAAATAATCTGAAACAGTTATCCAAATAATGTGAAACCCATGAGCTAGGAAAAAGTATTGATAGATTTTTCTCATGAGTGTGGTTTTGCCTACTCCTCCCAGGCCATAAATGCCCACCCCTCCAACTCCTTCATTTCTAAGTAAATCACTTACCTGATTAAATGCTTGATCTAGCCCAAATGTTTTCATTCTAGACATTCTATGTCCCCTCCGTCGTTGTTGACACTCAACTAGCACCTTTTAATCCAAATCAGAAGACAGTGCAGCTGCAGATTCATCCAATTGCCCTGACCTAGAGGCTTTATTAGCTTGGTGCGCATTGTTGATGATATTGCTCAAACTGATGCCATGATCAGGCTGGCAATTTGACTTGTCAGATCTCTTACCTCTTTCAAATAACTTGAACACATTGATAAGAGGTTGAAGGCTGGGTTTGGGTTTTCTTCAGAAATGCCACTCTAAAATGGAGAAACAGTATGACAAAGTAAAGATGAGGAGGAGGGGAAGAAGCAATAGTTAGAGGCCAAGGATGACTCTGAAGTGGATAAAAAGAGAAAAGCTAAATAAAAGGATCATAGGCAAGCACAAGCAAGAGAAAGTAAGAAATTAAAAAGGGTAGATCAAGGTAGAGGCATAAAGCACAAACATCAGAGACTAAGCAAGTGAGCACTGTAATTGAAAACATAAATAGTAAGAAAAAATTGGAGATGCTACCATAAATTAGTAATTAAAAGATACAAGAGGAAGAATGAATTAGAATTTTTAGATATATATTGAATTAAAATGAAAAAAAAATGTCAAGTTAAAGATCAAAGATATGAAGCAGAGATGGGAGGAACAATAACACGACCTACACGCGAGGCCCATACACGTTAGGTTTGACTTTTGAGTGACTTTTGTTGAGACTATTTTTTACAAACCCCTCCAAATGAACCCTTCAAGTCTAAAAGTATGAGCCATCTATTGATGATTTTATACACGAGAGGATGGAGAGACTTGATTATCTCTCTATTATTGGAGGGCGCATAATGAGATCATTTGGAAGGGGCTCTTAAAAAAATTTCCATCTAAGTTTAGATTAATCTTTTTTTAAAAAATGTCACCTTGAATTCGAAAATACTATCTATTATTCAAATATTAGGTAAGATGTCATATTATGCATATTTATGTTAGAGATGGGCTCTAATTTTAGAGATAAATTATAATTAAATAATGAGATAGGATATAATTATATGATATTATAGGTTCAAAATATATTTTAATTTTAAAGTTAAATTCTAATTATATATTATGATAATTTGTTTTATTATTTGGTTGAATTTTTTACTTTTCATCGGAGCCAAAACTTTTAATTCCACTTCTATTAATAAAAGAGTAGATATGATAATTTTTTTTGATTTTTTTAAACGATGAAAATTTAAAAAAGCCATCATTTACAATAAAAGGGGTGTTCTAAGAATAGAAAAAAGATAAATTAATATGGACTGTCTAATAAGATAGATGGCCAAAATTAAATATTACATTAGGGGTGTTCATCGAGCAATCAAGTCGATTTTTGCTCAGTTCAAGCTCGGCTCATTTGATTTCGAGTTTAAGCCTACATAAAAAGTATTCGAGTCAATTTGAGTTTGAGTCGAGTTCGAGTTAGCTTGATTTGTATTGATTAATCCTATTTTGTTAGTATAATTCTAACTAAAATTTAATTTATAATTAAAATATCTTAAATTTTACATTATTATACATAAAAGATAATTTAATCATGCATAAATTTATTTAAATTTGATATCATATAATGATATTTTATAATTTAATTATATTTATTAAGGACATTTAAGATAAATATGGTAAAAAAATTTATTCTTTATATAAAGTATTGAGTTTTGACTTACAAGCTCATACTTCGTTTAATATCGAGGTAAGGTACGAGTCGAGTTTTTTCGAGTCGACTGTCAAGCCAAATCAAGTTCAAGGGAGCTTTGAACAACCTTGATTCCCGTTTTGAACCAAATCCACTTACCGTAAGTGTATGCTAATACATCTCCATATTTGAAAACATTCATCCTACGTGCTGGGTGTAGGCCTTGGATAATCCAAAGGAAATTGGGATTTGTTTTTGAATAACAAGGGAAGCTACTTTGCATGAGCGCAACCTATAGAAAACATCACAATAATGAAAATTATATTTGGTAAAAGCTTAGATTTGAAGATAGCATAATTTATTCATCAAGTGGGTTTTTTCAATATTTGATTAGAGATTGTCCTCCATTAAACAATGTAGTGATCTGCATCATTGACCTGTTGGCATGATCCTAGAATTGCTTTTGAATTGTATTGGCTTTGTTTAATTTTCAGTAGCTTTTGCCTAGCACTTTTTCCTTTCCTTGCACAACCCAAATCCTACTCTTCCAAGATCACTATGTTCAAATTGTTTGGAAGACTATGTTCAAATTGGGAAGTAGTAAAAGATCAAACAAGGCAGGCCATGACGTTGATCATGACATCAATTTAAGTGACATTATCAACAATGCTTATCAAGTCAATATAACTTCTCCATCAATGCAAGTGAGTGTTGTTAGAACTTTATAACTTAAACTTAAAAATAAAACTTTATTATTCTTCATATCAAATCATCAAGTAAATAAAATTGGATAGCGAAAGCGTACCTGAATCCATAAAAGTAAAATAATTCTTTACCTCCTTAGGTTTTGATCTTCCAAAATCAATACTTAGTTTTCAAAAACCAAAGTTACTGGACGATGGGATGCCAGAACATAAACTACTTATGAATTCAGGACCATAACCTCCTTATTTATAGCCTTAGTTTCATGATTTCAATTTGACCCATCATAAAAGAGAAATTACAAAAATAACATCTACACATTGAATTGCACACCTTTATTAATGACATTCACATTGAATTCCACACTTTTATTTATGACCCATAAATATTTAACTTTAATAGATCAATTGAATTTAGGTCAACCTTAAATAACAGCACATAATACAATTCAAGATTCACGTGTATATTTATGTCCAACATCCAACCATCATTCCTCCACGGCGCCAACACCGTCAACGATGCATTGCCAAGGCCAGCCCCATAAATCAAGCATGTTTGTCTAGCCCTTGATCATTGATCCATCTGATCGATATTCCACCTCACCGTCATCATTTGGGTTCAATAGTAAGAGCTGGGATTCCGAGTGCCCAGTTTACCAGCTTGGATTACTCCTCACCTCGCTGCAGTTTCCTGCATTTGTTTCTTTCTTTGTGCTTTTCTGTTTCTTTGTGTCGTCAGTTTGTTTAATAACAAGTCGATGCATTATTGGCTTTATATTTGTATTGGCCCATTTAATTGCTTATCATTTTATTCTTATATTACAATTTCTTCTTTTCCTTCGGATTTCTAAGATGGAACTGACATCAGCTCAAGCTTTATATATTATATACTATATAACATTAGAA
>JAURVB010014776.1:0-18467 GCA_033002965.1 Piper betle | reverse complement strand
GTAAGGTTACAAGTGGTTTAACAATTAGAGCTACGAAGACCTACTCACCAAAGAACTTGGTAACCTAGAAGAGATGACATACCAGTTGAGAACCTCTTCAAAAAAATTTTATGTCCTCTCTCTTATCCTCTCTTGTGTGTTTATGCACATTTAATTACAAACTTATTTTCACACTTGCTTAATTCCCTTGTGTTTGACTTATTCTCTAATAGGAGTTAAGTTAATCCAAGCCCTAAGTCATTGTACTACTTGTATGGTTTGACTTGTTTACCAACACAAGTAGTAACTTGGAATTGGACTTGGAGTGCATTTCACACACACACCTTATTGATCATCTTACCTATTTGGTCTTACTTGCTTATTTTTCACTTCAACACTTGTCAATTCTTGTGATCTATATGAAACCCTAAAGATTGTGGGGATCTAACTATTTGATTGAGTGTCTCTACTTAGCTCTTCCCACATTAAGTTGTCTTCACTTGCAACCTGGTGTACTAAGAATTTTCAGGGGTTACATACACCACGTGATTAAAATAAAATTTTTAATTACCTTTCACACCTCGGATCAACATGAAGCTTATATGCAACTTTTTTTTGACACTTTGGATGCATTCACAAAGTTATTTTCAGCATTTGAAGACAAGACGGGACAAACCACCACATTAAAGTCAAGGCTTCCAAAGGTGAGTTAAATCATATGTGGCAAAAAAATTTACTATTCGTGTGAATTATAAAAATAATAAAGAATAGTGAATTCGTGGTCACAAGACCATCATGGACTGACATGTGGATTCGAATTGGGTCTCACAAAACCACATAAAAAATTTATTTTATGTTTTTTGTAGCTTGCAACTTAATATTCTTTTTTATTTATCTCACACGATCTATTTGCACGACAAATGTGCCTCAGTCCCACCGACCCTGCCTGGCTATGAGCGGAAATAGTTTGCCCCAAAGAGCACCTTATATTACAGCCTTCATGTTCCTCTCATCATGTTTCATTCTTTATGGGGTTGGAGTTGATTCTAGCTCAATAATAGCCTTATAGACCAACTAATACTTAATTTAATTTTTTTCTTATTTTATGTTAGGTCCATATTTTGATGATTATCATCCTAGATACAACGAACATGAACCATAGAGTATGCATGGACATGGAGAAATTAATGAGAGATAAACAAATTTATGTAACTCTTTCTTTTGTAATGAATTGCCTTTTGAGATGACAAAAAGGGAAGATTCGGGGGAGTGTGTTTATATGTAGGGGAGATATGAGTGCTTAGAATACAGTCATCTCAATGGCATAAAATTGTAGTCAATTAATGAGAATGACTAACTCATTTTAGGATGTCAATCCCTTGTTAGCCGAAACTTTCATGGCATAATTATCATGACATAAGCATTCCATCATGACATCTTCCGTTATTTTGGTCTAACCTCTTATCTAGGTATGAAACAATAAAGATGCAATGACTAATAGGCTAGAACTTGAAAACTTGAAGATCTCAATGATAAGCTCAAGGAATGTTTTATAAAGATTGACACAAATTACTTAGAGAGTTCACAATATGTTGGAGTCATCTTCATAAAAAGATCTCAATAGAAGTGTCAAACCTTGTTTTGATTTGACAACAAATCAGAACTCTCCACGTACAAGCATGAAAGATCAAGCAATCATATCAAAGAAAAGATAAAAAGCCCTTTGGCATGGGCTTTGGAAACTGAAGATGCATAGGTTTGGAAGAATGAATAAAGGCTTCAGACATTAGCTACCCTTCAATCAAGACTTTGGCAACTGAAGATGAAAGTTTATTGGCAAGAAAGAATGGAGTTCAACTTCGACAGACCTTCGATCAGCTGTTTGGCTACCAAAGACTTTGGGTTTGAGCAAGAGATTTGCAGTGTCAAACTTTTGCAGACCTTCAGTTGATGGTTCGGCAATCGAAAATGGTGTCAACAACCCTAGGGCTAACGTGGTAGATAGAGATCAAAACAATTGGAAGACTTTGATACAGCTTCGGTGACCAAACATCACTTCAACAATGGATAGAAGTTCGGTGAAACTTAGGGAGAACATTAAGCCTATAAAATCCAGCTTGTCGACCATGTGTTTTATGCCAGGTTTTGTGTTTGGCTCGATCTGGGTAACACACGGTCAGTTTGGATCAATCAGCCCTAATGGGATCTCTTTTATGGTGATGTGGGGTTGAGCTTTTGTAGTGTCTGCCATTGAGTTGTTCTCGTCAGCCTGAATTGCCAAGCTAGTGCGTGTGTCTTATTTGGTTGTTTAGTTTAGCCTAGGACCTCATGTCACGTTAGAATCATGTCGCATGCATTCGGGCATACCTCCCAACCATAGTCATGCCTTAGAAACCATTTCGAGCTCTTCTCTTCCTTTCCCCATTTCTTTTTGACTTCCCCCTCCTTTTCCCACAATTTCTGCCTGTCACAAAGCCTGCGGCACAAGTATGCCTCAAGGGTGCCATTGCACCGGCGCACATGTTTGCATTTTTTTTGGCCCTCCGCTGCCCCTTACCACCCTTTTTAGCTGTCGTCTCACCATCTAGCCCTTCCCCTTGCTTCCGTAGCCTTCCCCGTCCCCTCTTCTCCCTCTTTCCTCCTTTGCCCCACACCGCCGAGGTACATCGTCCTATCCCCTATTTCTTTTTGTTTTCGCGTGATCATAATTATTTGCATGTAGAATCCCTAATTAGGCATGTAGATAGCTAGATCTCCATCTCATCGTCTGTATCTACTATTTTTCTTGCCAATTTCATAATAAAAATGTAATTTTTATTTATTTGTTGTAATTTTTTTGCTAATAAAATGTAATAAAATATTCATGTTTTCCTAAAATGTAAAATGCTACTGGCTAATCTATCTACCAACAGTTGATAATATAAAAAGATAAAAACTTTATAATTTGTAGACCGTGTGCGAGCTACCTCGTTTTGCATGCCCAATTTATTAAATTAACTAAATAATTAAAATAATGATAATTTAACCCACATTTGATTATAAATTTGATTTTGGTGTGAAATTTTAAGCTAAATAATAATTAACTTAATTATCCTAATTAATTGAAAATTATTAGTTCATTTAAATAATAAAATAATCCATAATTAACAGGTACGGAGGTGAGTTTAACACAACATCTCAAGTAGCTGCAATAGAGATAGTCAGAGCTTTATGATCCAATATCTTTCAACTGCTACTCCGAAGTCAGTAAGGCAAAATTATGACCAGGGTTAAGTCTAAATAAGTTATTGATAATTTAAGTTACCATTCATAATTTTACCAAGATCTTGTTATCGAGTAGCGTGTTAGGCACCTCCTTGTTAATTTTCCCAGTTCTCTTGGCATTTTGATATCAAATTTTAAATTTGAGAATGCAGGTTCATAAAATACTGAAATCTCTGTTTTGACATCCTTATTTGATTTATCAAAATCTCATACAGTTTTTGCACGCTTAGCATGTGATTGTGGTTTTGATGTGTTGTGTGGAGTGTTTAATTTTCTATCCTACATGTCATGTCATTAATTGGATCTAGGACTCTTTGTGTATCATTGCATGCATGCATCATAAAGGGTTTGAGTAGTGGTCAACATGGTTAGGCCATGAGGAATCGAGCTTTCGTGATAGACAAGGAGCTCTTTTCAAGTCTGTTAGGATTCTCCCTCAGCTTGATCTACTACTTCGCTCACACGTTTTTTTCACATAGTAGGGTGTAGCTAGTGGAGTTTTATTAGATCCTGCTATCTACATGTCATCTTATCATTTTTTCGAATTAATAAAACCTCAAGGATGAGATCCCTTGATGAGTTTTTGAAAATACAAGATCTAACTCAAAAGTTGTACTTTAGTGCTATTTGAATTAACCTCACTTAGGCCTTATACTTATTATAAGTTTTGGAATTTTTGGTCCATGCATAGTTGAAGAGAGCATGACGCTAACCGACAGGCCTGGTCGGTATGCACTTGTGGTGTTCAAGTTAGTGCATAATTATGTGATTATGATTATATTATCAGTATAGTACCTGCTACTGGTGTTTATCTCAGTATGTGCATGCTCTTTATTGAGTATATCCAAATCATGCCAAATTTTAGTTGTGATCAGATTAAATCTTATTGGTCGCAGGCATGTTGCCATCGACTAAATTCAAGCTAATGCTTAGTATCGACATGTTACCATTGAGTATTCTGGTCATTATGATTTGTGATTATGATTAAATTTTCGTGTGCATGGACAAATCTGTGATTATGATTCAGGCCTATTGGCCATATTGTGATTTAGATCTCATGTGTGTGTGTGTGCGTGGGGAAATTTTTGTTTCGTTTCTATTTTTTCTATGGACAATGATTTGTCTGTTTGCCAGTTTGTTGTTTTCTTTATTAGTTATTTTGAACTCGGTGACGCTCGTTACTAATGCATTTTCTTATATTTATGTAGGTGCGTTGTCATGGCATTGGTTGGCTTGGATGCTTGGATCATGAGGAGTCTAGAGGATGTTGGGTTGTGTTGTTTATGCCCGCTGTTTTTGTTTTGTTTTGTGCATCTCTCCCCCTCTTGTTTTGTAAGGTGGTATTATTGGCTACAGTGATGTGATGTGAATCGTGGGGCCTTGGGCCATTTTTTGAAAATGCAAGCCAGCTTCTGTGAATGTATTGTTCATTCCCAACTGTATCTTTCTCTTTTGTAGATAAAATACTCTAGGGCATGCAAGTCTAACCTATTTTTGTGCAGGATTTCTCCAAGTCCCAGAGTCCTAGAACTAAAGGTTAAATAAATCTTATATACGCTAAACCATGTTACTTATGCAAGTACTTGGAACAAAGAAGAAACATGGGTTACATGAGCTTCACACCGTTGTTTTGTAGAATAAGGGTCCATGTGAAGACCATACAAACCAACAGCCTGAAGAATGTAAAATTTGATGGTAAATGCTTTCTGATGTAATGTGAACAAGGTGGAACACTTCTGAAATAGTTTGTATGTGTGAAATGAAATTGTGGAATGTTTTGTATTTGATTTTAAAAATTTTGAAATTATACAGGTTTTGAAAATTTTTCCAATGTCATAGTTATTGAGGAGATTGCCAAATTTTCTCCAAAAATCCTAATATCCTTTGTAACTTAAATACATTTTGGATGTCCTATTTACATGAGCCCAGCTAAAGGTGTCATTGGATACATTTTGGGTTTTGTTTATGTTTTAGGATCCCATAGGTTTCCATCTTCTAATGCCTTGAGTGGTCTAGGTCTCCATTGGTCAATTTTGCATTTTAATGGGTTATAAATTAGCATCCTAAAATTTATCATTTTGATTCGGTTCGTGAGCTGACCGAATTGGGGTATTACATTTTTTGTGTCAGAGCCAATTCATGGCTTATTAAGATGGAAACCTATGCATGTGTGTGTCATCTCCATCTTCCTACTAAGTGATCCACAGTCTATGTCGATAGGTACACTTGTTTTTGTCTTTTTGTTGCTTTTCTTTTCTTTTTTTTTGTCTCATTTCGTTGTTGTTTCCTATTGTGTTCTCATGTTTTGTGATTGCCCTTCGTGTGCAATTGGCAGATTTGGGTCGTGGGAAGTTGTCTGTGGTTAGAGGGGTAGTAGTTAAGCAGAGGTCTGTGTGTTGGGCAGTGTGCAAGCTGACCAATGGACAGCTCAGATGGTTCCAAGACGAGGTTCATTCAGGTCTAGGCAAACCACCACACCACCACCATTGGCATAGACACAAGGTGTGCATTCCCCTTCACTTCCTCGTGATGCAACAGCGGAGCACCAAGAGGATGACCACTTTGATGAGAAGATCTGCTTCAGTGAGGAGCAGAGACAAACAGGCTCGGCTCTCTGCACCGAGACTGTGAGGGATATGGCTGTGACATTGTCTAGTCTTCGGTAGAGGCCAGCAGCTGAGACTTTGCTGGCCCCTTGGCAATGCAGACTTCCTCCCCCACGTTGTTGGGCTGCAAGCTAGACCATACACTGTGCCACCTCTATTACAATCACAAATGGGATAGTACATCGTGCTTCCACTTGCAGATGAGTAGTGTTCATTTTGACCCCCGACACTCATGGCATTCCAGGCCAGGGGTGATAGTTGTGCAAATGCAAGGAACGTTAGTTGGAGCCCATGCTCCTGGTGTCCAGTTCAGTGACCAGGGCATGGTGCCCAGGCTCAAATAGTTTGAGTGGGGTGAGAGCTCAAGAGCACCGGGTAAGTAGTTCATGCCGGCCAAAAGTGGGATGTGAACCGCTTCTTAAAGAATGTCAGTAGCTTGTTCACAGGTGATAAACATCTAAAGGAGGCCATTACCTGGTTCGATGACACAGAGGTGGTGTTGGACCACATGGGATGTCCACCTTGGTTGTGGGTCCATGTAGCAGTCAAAGCTATCCACAGAGCTGGTCAGATTTGGTGGAGATCAGTCCAGCCCATCTACCTTGGACACCACCCCTCAAAGCAGATTTCATGGCAGGAGTTTCGTGAAGTCTTCTGCAGGCAATTCTTCTCTTCCACAGTGGTTGAGGAGAAGAGATATGAGTTCATGGCCCTGATGCTACAGAATATGACAGTGATCGAGTACCATGCCTGATTCTTTGCATTGGAAAGGTTTGCACCTAGGTCCTTTTAGATTGAGAGATATAGGGTTGACAGATTCGTCTGTGGGCTGAGGTTGAGTCTGTGCACCTCAGTCTCCATGTTCTAGTGTATGAGTTTTCAGGAGGTAGTTGCCAGGACCATGGAGGGTGAGGCTGCACACCGTATCCATCATGCCAGGAGAGCACTAGGGAAGAGTGTGCAGTCAGGTCGCCAGAGGCAGAGGCCTCAAGATGAGGACCAGCAGGCGCCGTAGAGGCACAAGGAAGAGGACACAGTGGCACTTCATGCTATCCAAGGGTAGACAGTCAAGCCAACACCCGAGTTGTTTCAGGCACTCCAGTTTCAGATGGTGACACTGCAGCCTGGTGGAGCCGAGGATATTCTGTGGTGCCGGCATTGTTAGGGGAGGCACCAGACCAGTGTCGAAGGATCACAGGGGCCTGCTTTGTGTGTGGTGAGTTGGGGCGCTTAGCCACTTTGTGTCCACGTCGAGCACCCCAGCAACAACCTTAGCTGAAGTACTAGGCCCCTGCCATCGCATTATCAGCCAAGACCCGTGGCTCGATCTAGGTAGCATGTAGTCGGTCCGGTTTGATCAATATAATGCTAGTGGGATCTCTTGTCTAGTGTTGCGGACTTAGGCATTAGGCGTGTCCACCGTTGAGTAGTTCCAATCGGTCACAATTGCCAAGCCAGTGCACGTTTTTTTTATTGTTTAGTTTAGCGTAGGGCTGCATGTCACATTAGAGTTGTGTTGCATGTATTTGGGCATACCTCCTAGTCGTAGTCATGCCTTAGAAGTTGTCTTGTGCCCTTCTCTCCCTTTCCCCTTTTCTTTTGCCCTTTCCCCCTCTCTTTTCCCACATTTTTTGCTTGTCGCAGCACGGTATGCCGCAAGGCACCCTTGCGCTGGCATACGTGATTGTGTGAGCTTGGGCATGGTGCAATCGCACCCCGGAGGTGGCCTTGCACACACCCTTGCATTGCCATGATGGGTGAGGGGATTAAATCCCCAATCCATCAGTCTTTTTGACCCTCCTTCGCCCCTTATCCCCCTTGGCCACCCCTTGCCACCCTTTTTGGCCACCACTTGGCCATCCAGCCCTTCCCCTTGCCTCCATAGCCTTCCCCTTCCCCTCTTCTCCCTCTTTTCTTCCCCTCACTACCAAGGCACATTGTCCACTCTACTGTTTCTTTTTGTTTTTGCATGATCATGATTGTTTGCATGTAGAATCCCTGATCAGGGAAGTAGATTGCTAGATCTTCATCTCATCATCTAGATCTACTAGTTTTATTGCCAATTTAATAATACAAATGTGACTTTATTGATTTGTTGCAATTTTTTTGTGAATAAAATGAAATAAGATATTTGTGTTGCCCTAAAGTGTAAAAACCCTAACTCAAAGTTGGGCTTTGACAACCACTCCTTATAAAAATTCTGTCCTCAAAATTTTTCGCATCAACTGTGATCGAACGACACAAATAATGATGCGACTAAGCTGGCAAAACTAAAGCTGCCGAGCTATAACCTAGAGGCTAGCTCTCCCTCAAAGGCTAGCTACATACGGCTCAAACAGACCAACATGAAGTTGGAACAATGAACCCTGACAAAGATTGCTAACTCCTTACTAATCTAGATGAACAAGACCACACATGGTAGAATCATCTCGCTAAACATGTCATATATGCTAGAATCATCTAGTTGAACTAACCAATATGCTAGAATTGAACTAACCAATATGCTACAAACTGTGGGGACTGAAATGCAATCACCTCGGCGGGAAAAAGCCCAGGTTCACCCCTAAGGGCCTACTAGGTGGTCAAGAAGGTCCTCTAGAGTACTGCCAGGTACTAGTCTGAGCTACATCAGAAAAAAACTATGGCGGTGTGAGGTATGCGGCCTAATGTCTACCCATGTCTCCCTGATCTTCATCAATATGATAGGTCAACAAGGCACTTTACTCCAAGTCCTATGACAATACTAGGGTGTCCTGGGAGTTCTGCTAGCATATGGTGGACTCTAATACCAAATAAAGGTATATGCTAATAAGTTGTATGGCTCAATGCTTCCAATCTAGGTCAATCACTCTGGTGTCCCTAGAAGAGGAACCAGACCGCTCACCGGGTCTAGCTAACTCGGTCTCAAGTCAAATATCTCACTCTGATCCATAATGGAACAAGGATAGCTGCTATGACTCTACTACTTGTTATGGCTCTTGTAAGTGTTTATACAGTTACTAATTGTTGCTGAAGGAGGCTCTTTCTAATGGAATGATGGCGAGAATGCCTATAAATATACAGCGTGTCCCAAGGAGTATGAAAGCATACTCTACATGGAACTGTGGAGTCTGCATCTAATCTGTGACATGTACGCTGGTCAATGTCTTCTCATCTCTATTATTTGGGTAATCTAGTAGTAGGACTAGTATATTTAGAAGAGTGGGTGAAAATGCTCGACTTTATCTCGTGTCTATGCATCACATGAAAAGAGAATGGATCTCTCATGAAAAATAGGTCACACTGCGCTAAGACTATAACTAGTATGTGTTTCATCCTCATGTGATCTGACATCAGGTCTACAGGAAAATGTACTAATGTGAGAAAATCCTACTAGGTATGTACATCACTCTATCTATGGTGGTGTGAGGATTTGGTCTAAGTCATAAGGGTAATGAAAAAACTCTGTATAGGATACTGAGTTGCTAAAAAATGTAGGTAGGTTCATGGACATGTCTCTAAGATCATCATGATTGGACTCTGCCATAGGTGGCTAGCCTATGGAACAGCTAATCAATGATGAGTCTAAGAGACATCTCCTAAGTGGCTCTAGTTCAATCAACTAACAAAAGGCATGTGTTTCTCGATACCATACTAGTCACGCACTTCTAGACGAATGGGGTT
The DNA here is from genome assembly GCA_033002965.1 of Piper betle. Classification (NCBI taxonomy): domain Eukaryota; kingdom Viridiplantae; phylum Streptophyta; class Magnoliopsida; order Piperales; family Piperaceae; genus Piper; species Piper betle. Next base: position 8,955 of record JAURVB010014776.1, on the reverse strand, counting down.
CAAACGACCCAAAGAACCACTATCTCTCCTCGAGTTTATAGGGACTCATAGTGAGGTTTGACATGTGTCTCGTCCATTCTTCAATGGTGTGTGATATGCCGTCTCGTATTAATTTGTAACACTAATCTTCACTTACATGACTACTACCAATGTGGTACTCTCAAGCAAAGCTGTAACAACCCGCCCATTCCGAGCCACGAGCCAAGTGTTACTATATGATACTAAGTGTCTCATAAATTATTTTTTTATTAATTTTTAAGATTTTAAATAAACCCATGACATAAAATTTAATATAACAAATGCTTGGAATAATCTAAGCCCTATGAACCAAACTGAAATCCCATAGCCATGCAAAGAATCTAGAAGTATAATAACAAATAAAAAATCGAAACTCCAATAACATAGTCCTCCAGTTGTGCCGACTCTACCCATCTTTCCATGCTCACACCTGCGGAGGCAATTCCACGTTAGTGATAAAAACACTAAGTCATATAATTACAAGAAAAAAATTAATATATTCCACATCATCTAAATTTTAGTCTTTTAGTGATTATGAGCCTATGTCGAGCTCTTATTATGACGGGAGGGGCGGCCACCCCATCCAGCTACAATCCCATATATACGCACATACACTACGTGGCCCACGGCCTATAGTTACCGATATTTGTCATTGACTCACCCTCTCGATATTACAAATGCATAATGAGCCATCTTGTGCCACTATGCCCTGCCACCCCTTTCGACATGGGGGTAGATATTTAATCTTTCAAGAATTTTAAGGGTGCTGGCATGTGTAAAACTGTGTCAATTCTTTGACCATAGTTGCGCTTGGCGCATGGTGGTCAAATGTGGGCTTAGGCAGACCAAGACTCCCAAATAGGAATATATAACATTTTGAATAATTACACGGACCTGGAATTGTGATGAGGCACCCGCAACTAGGGCACATGATCATAATATGAATGAAACTTTTCTAAAGTCTTCCCTTTGTGAGCCAAATGTGTTCACAAACTATCAAGTTGATGTTTTTAGTTACTATCAACAGAACTCTCCTTTATATAGAAGAATATGTGTGGAATTCAAGAAGTCATTACATTAAATTTTATAGAAGAGAACGTAATCACTCATAACTATATTATTTGTATGGTAACAAAAAGTCAAAAAATTGACTATTGAATTAATGCAAATAGGTGTCGAATCGCACTCACAATTCCTAATCCCAAAAATTCAATAAATAAAACTTATTTAAAGCCATCCATAAATATCATCCTACCGATACGCTAACTGTCATAATTGATAGTTTATGATATTAATTCCCAATAATTAATTTAAGTAAATAATATTTAAGATTTGTTCTAAGATCTACAAAACCCTAAATAAAATAACCTAATTATTTTCAGGGTTTTGCAAAAGCTATCAACTAAGATAAGCATGCACTAGTATCCCTCTATCTAGTCAGCGTGGTCTGGTCTGACTGAAGTCCTTGTCTGTGTTGTTCCCAAGACTGGTCCATCACCGGCTACCTGCACTGCAAGTCCTAAACAATACCATGAAGGTACCTCCAACTCGTGATTATTACCTACATATAGTATAAAAACACGTCAGTAACAAGTGTTACTGGTCCGGAAAATAAAATAACTATAACAAGCTGGCTATGAGAGCAAACTCTCATATGAAAGAAAACATCATATACTCCACGTGAACACTCTGAAGGGCACTACTGAGGAGCCACTGGGCTGCAGACCCGGTAGCATCCTGAACTTACTGATCTGCTGCTAGTACTGTGCCGCTCTCGGCACTTCTTTTTCAGTACTTCACGTAAAACTTTATCCTAAGCCCTCTCCTTACCTCCATATTTCTCCTGGCCTTGAGCACGAAGGCCGAGTACTCTCAGGCAGTCGCCTTTAGTACCCTTTGAACCACAAGTCCGGACATGCGCTGTACTAAACAGTACCCGTTAACCTCCACGTTCTCCGGGTGTGAGGAACTCAAACGCGGAGTTGTCAGGATCCCTCGGGAATGGAACAGTCCGCTGGCACTAATCCAGAGCCCGCTTTGACTGTCACGGCATCCGCTCATGGTACGTGCAGTCGGTTTCTCCATCTCTCGTCTCACTGAAAACGCGAAAACTACATATATATAGGGCTGGGTAGGGATTTATATAATAGGCCCGAAGGCAACTTGTGGTGGATCTTGTTTTCGAAATCATCCTCGAGGATCTCATCCTCGAAGGTTATTAATCCGGAAATCTGTTCGGCTAGATGGCCCGAGTTAAGTGGGATCCAATAAAACGCCACTTAACCCGTCCTGCAAATAATAAGATAAACATACAATAGAAAGACGTAAAACAGAGTCGAGTCCTAAACGGACCTGGTAGAAGCTCCAAGCGTGTCATCGCGCCTAGGCGGCGAGCTCCTACTCCGTACCTACACATCAAAACTAAATACTAACGCCCTCTAACTACATGATGCATCAAAATCAATGAATACCACACACGACATAATAATCATCCATCATAGTCAAATAATCATGAAAGAGAATAATCCTAACTCAAACTATTCATACTATATTTTATTCTATTTTTCTAAATTACATCATGATCACTTATCATGCTCCAACTCATTTTATCTCATTAGCTCACTTACTATTCATTTACAATTCCTCAAATCATACAATCATTACTTCATCAGTAATTAGGCATTATCATGATAAATAATCAGTCCTACCATGCTATGCTAATAATCATCAATTTAAATAATCAAATTGGAGGTAATTATACCTCTCGTCGTCGACAATCGGCGACGGCTAGGGTTTCGTCGCGCGTCTCGGAACTCGAATTCGGCGCTCATCGGCGTCCGAAGCTTGATCGGGCTCGACTGGGTGAGCCCCGCGGAAGATCCGGTGAATTTCGGCGAATTCCAGAAATTCCGGTTTTCCGTCAAGTTCTGGCGGTTTTCCGGCAAGTCCCAGCGGTTTCCCGGCAGCTTCCGGCGGTTTTCCGGCGACAGTCGCCGGCGGCGTCTACTGGCCGGAAAGTGGTCGTGTTGGGTACCCTTGGAACCGGCTCGGCGAGCCCGACTCATCTACGAGGTCAACGAGGTCGATGGAGGCGGCGGCTCGCCGGAAAATGGCAAAACAGAGCCGGCGGCGATGGGTGGCTAGATCCGGCCGGCCAGGGCGGCGATGGCCTCTGCTCCGGTCGGGGAAGGTCGCTGGAGGGTCAAGGACGTCGAGCCGACCACCTGATCGTGGCGGCGACGGTCGGCGGCGGCGAGATCGGCGACGAAAGCGCTACGTCACCGCGGCGATTCCTCGCGTCGTGGCGGCCGGACTGTGGCCGGTCATGGTCGTGGCGGCACAGCGACGCCGTGGCGGGGCTAGGGGGCGACGATCGGCGGCCGGGCGGGCATCCACGGCAGCGGCGGCGGCATGCGCAGTGGCGGCGCGCGGCAAGGGTTTGGGGAAGAAGAAAGGAAAGGTCGGGGGTGTGTGTGGTGGCAAACTCGTAAATAAGACTTGACTCGTCTCCAGCTCGAGTCAAGAATAATAACTAAGTCGTATTAAATCCCAAAAAACCCATAAAAATCGGGAAAAATCCCGTAAAATCAAACAAACACTAAAACATCGCAATGATATGCTCTAGAACTATCAACCCATCCAAACTGCCCGTAACGTGTCCTAACGCGGTAAACGGCCTAAAACTAATTCTACGATCCACTATATATAAAAATAAGAAAAACATAAGTGGCATACTCTCATATATCTGATAACTCATTCTGTTCTGCTGTGTTCATGACGTTATCATCATATACTTGGGTACGCATGACCCTCATAGCTCATACACGCGACTGGCGTCGGCTCAGTACACGTGTTCTGAAACTGACTCGACTCGAAAATAACGGTCGAACTGACCGGTTCTGAATATAAAACCCTGACTCGAATCATGGGTTTTACACTCTTTCCCTCAAGGACACTCCCACTGAATCCATCATTTAAGTCAAAGGCTCTAATAAGAGTCGAACTTCTCTCGCTGGCTAGGCCAAACTCTAAATAAGTTAAACTGTGTATCTGATCATTTGCTAACCATTTGATCTGTGTAACCTGGTTGTGGGTCATACGTATGCTGTCACGCTGACTAAACAATCTGACCACTATGGTCATCCCATCTTGATATCATACTATCATGTTCTCGAACTCTGTCTATATGCATCCCTAACTCACTAAAACTGTCTGATGATCTCTATAAGACTATCACTAACACTATCTTGCAATACACATCTAACCCAATGATGTCAGGTCAAAGCGATAGTATGCAAGATGGCTGGTGAACTCAATAATGTGCCATTACATCCAAATGATGTTACCGTAGCTATATCTTATCCTCAATCTCTGACCCAACTCTGCTCTCAATGTTGTGCATGTGGTCTTTGTGCAAAGATAAGTACATCCTCAAGTACTTTTCCACCTATAGGGTGAGGTAACTACTTGTCCTTTGCTTTACTATAACTACTCACTCGGACGGTGGTAGTGCATCACAGTCGGTGGTTAGGCAACACAGATGGCAGTAGTACTATTTGGTTAGTGGTAGTGCATCATGGTTGGTGGTTGGGCAACTCGGATGGTGGTGTGCATCACAGATGACGTTGTGCTACTCGGGCAGTGGTTGTGCAATTTGAACGATGGTTGTGCTACTTGGATAGCGGTTGTGCTATCCAGGTGTTGCGCCTAATCCCGATAATGTACAACATGAACCCATTACTGTCTCTAGCATGTTTATCTTCATGTGTCTATCTCCCATAGGTAGCTGCTATTAACTCCGATTCATGTTATCCATCCATGTGTGTCTGATACGGAGGGGCTTGAATCATGGTGGTGACACGTACGATGGAAAAATAATGTTGACCCCACGCTGGTCTCGTGGAATCTAGAGTAGCTGTTCCCATAAGCACTGATTGCTTCTCAATAGCAATCACTAATATGGCCTTAGCAGATCGAGTGAAATCTGGTCAACCATCTAAATTTGTGGTGAAATGTAATCTTGCACATTCTCTGTGTTTTCCTACTTTTGTCTATTGAAGAGTAGTTAAAAATACTGTTGGAACAGACATACACTAGTAGAAGAGGGGGAGGCGGTGAAATGTTCATGGGACTATAGATCCCCCTTGCTACTCATCCTCATCCACAGTTATTTCCTAGAAGTGGTCTATCCAAATCATCTGCCCAAACTCTCATCTGTGCTCCAAGTGTTCCAAGTGCTTAAGTAGATCTACTGGCATAGTCACATCCTGTATCCACAAGGATTTGTCTAAAGGTCAAAATTCTCCAAGGTAGACCTCGAACCATGTCTAATGGATCTGTTTAAGGCACTCGATGGTCCAACTCATGTGCCAACTAACTTTGTCAGTGTCTGTATACTTCAACTCCCTATATGTGTCATCTTTGATAACTCCGTCTCACAATATAGACCATGTCCCAAGGAAAGACTGATGTGATAACATACAAAAGATGGACAAGTGTTGCAATGCAATGTCCTCGGTTCTCCAAATACTCCTGATCATTATTCCTCTCAACTTCAGCTACTCAATATATGAACACTCTAAGTAGTCCAAATCTTTGGCACAGTAAAGGGAAGGACAAGTCTCTAAACTTATCGTGGCATGCCTATGAGATCCATGCTGACATCTGCTGAAATCATGATCTCATATCCATCTCATAATTTCTATAAACACTAAAACATGCATTGCTCAGATTTGAATGAGCAAAAAACTGAAACACTGAAAAAATGCAAAAGGAAATACTTGTCGGCTTGGCTAAAGGCAGCTCTACACACTTGGCTCAAAACAAAAGTCTTCCATCTCAATTGACCAAGACATGGCTCTGATACCAACTGTAACACTTCGATTTAAGTTCGCATAAGAACCAAATCAGAAATATTACAATTGAGTCGAGTCATTTTAAAGTTGTTGATCGGTAAGACTTGATCGATAAAATAAATCGAAACAACCTTCTTGGTGTCATGCAAATAGAAGACATTGTTAAATATGCGTCAAAACACATCACATATAAATAAAAGTAAGAAAAAAAATAAATGTGTTGCCTTAAGTGTGTGTAGCATTTATCTGTCATCCAACCAAAGTCGACTAAGGATTGCAAGACCTACATATATATTATGAAAAATGTCAGTAACGAGTGCTACTGGTTTGAAAAATAACTAGTACAAACTCGGAAATGGGTATTCCATTACCCACGAAAACTTATGAAACTTCAGAATTGCCTCACACTAGGCGATAAGCAAACAGACATAAGCAAGTGCCAGCGCATGCACGGCTGATATTCATATTCATATATTTAACGCTTACGGCCTCATATCCTCCATTTTACACCTACCACGGTACTCAAGTGGCAAAAGAATGGTTAAGTTAGTGCCACAAATTCCAGAAATATGGTGCGTTACGCAATACCCACATACACCGCACTACCTCAGGGTTTGAATGAGTAGTAAGACAGATCATACATATCTCCATACCGCTCACTCTCTTATTCATAAAATCCATAAAAATGCACGTACTTATATAATAGGTTTAGGGAAGAGGCTTGTATCATATATTTTTAGAACTTCAGTTCAAAAACCAGCAAGGGATCTCATCATCCTTGTTGTTATTTTAAATATGTGTAGAAAACACAGCTAAATGGCCCGACATCAGAGGGATCAAATAAAATGCCGCCGATGTCGTCGTATGTTTAAAACACGGTTAAACTCAACACGTAAGGAGTCAAGTAGAGATCAAGCAAAGGGAGAGTCTTATGGTCTACACTCCAAGCTTAAAGCGTATCTACACATCTATGGCAAGCTCATACTCCAAAACCCATTGCTAAGTAAAATACCGACATCTCTATATGATGCATGCTCGTGGTATATGCTTACATCATCAATACAACATAATAAAGAAAACAGTGGTAACAAACCTATAACTAAACACGTGGCACGCAAATCGAGATATAATAATGATAATAAATAATAAATAATAAACAAAGAAAGAAATACACTCATATATAAGTAGATAAATAATAAATACATGAACATAAATAATATTCTAATCATAAAATAATAATATAATTATACTATATAAATACATGGGTCAACATAACTAACGTGTTAGAAACTATATAAATATATATATATATATATATAAATATATAATAATTAATAAATTAATAAATCGCTAATACTCATTAATCATGAATATTATTAATATCATAGCTATACAATATAAAAATATATAATTAAATACAAATAAATAATAACATACACGCGAACAAATAAATAGATAAATAAATAAATAAATAAATACAATTTAGTAAACATAAATAAGACTAATATGAATAAGTAAATATATCATTATCAATAATAAATAAATAAGTAAATGATTGATATTAATTTATCATGAAGAATATTAATATAAATATCGAATGTACGAACATACAACTAAATACGTATAAATAATAACACGAGTAAGAAAGTAATTAATAATAAATTAATTAAATAAATAAAATAAGATAAACGTGAATATAAATAATATCTATGAATAAATACATTATCAATAACAATAATTAGTCACATAATCATTCATCCTAGTCAACAAATACATAAACAACAAGAAATGAATAATCATGAATAAATAAATAAATTAATAAAATAATTAATAAATAAAGAAAAATACTCATAACACCTAAACATGCTAGATAATGCGAATATGCATCTAAACTAATCTAGGGAGTCTCGAATTACCAAAATTGATTGAGAAACGGCTGAAAATGACTGAAATTGCGCTGAACCAGAATGGCGGAGTACGGCCCCTAACTGGCCCAAAAACAACTAAAAGAGGGCTGAATCGCCAAAGATGCGGCCTTGTTGTAGGTCGTGATTGCAGCCACAACGGTGGTCGTGGGTGATCTCAAAATAGAGATCTCGGCAAGATGAAGTTGTGTGGGTGGTTGGATCCGTTGGAGGTGGTTGGCAGAAAACGGCTTGAACAACGGCAGCGGTGATGGAAACCGGTTGTAAAAACTCAGTCACCGGTTGTGACTGTGGCGGCACTGGTGGTCGTGAGAGGTATGAATAGAAAAGCGACCGCGAGGAAGTCTTGGTGGTGCCGGTCCGGTGGGCGAGGGCAAGCTGGAGACTCGCTGGCAATGAGTCGATGTGGCGACGGCGCTAAGGGTATAACTCTGAAAATCGTGAAAAGTCAGGGTTTTATAGTCGTTAGCCGGTCGGTTTGAACCTGGTTTGAGTCAGTTCAGCTTCAGAACACGTGTGCCGGGCCGAGGCCGACCGTGTACACGTGTTGTGAGGGTTCATGTATACCCAAGTATCAATGATAGCGTCAGATACACATCAGCAGACTGAGTTATCAGTAGATATGAGAGTATACAGTTGATGATTTTTATTTTTCATGTTGTGACTGTAGAATTAGTTTAGGCCGAATAATGAATTAGGACGCGTTAGATGGTATTCGGGTGGGTTATTAGTTATACAGCATGTCATTTGGATGTTGTGTTGTTTTTTTATTTTATGGGATTTTTCCCAATTTTTCTGGATTTTTCTAAGATTTATTCCGAGTTAGTTATCATTCTTGACTCGAGCCGGTGTCGAGTCAAGTCTTATTTACAAGTTTGCCATCGCCCTATATTTCTCATCTCCTCCCAAACCCCGACATCTTCACCGCCATCGCCCTTGACTTTTGCCACCACCGCCTAGCCCGGCCGTGCCGTCGCCTTGCCGCCCCAACCACGCCGGCCACCGTCTAGCCGTCGCGATGCCGGAAATCGCCCTCAATTTCACGACCATTCCCGACGCGATTCCGCTGCCGTCTGTGCTGGACCGCCGCCGCCGTGACCGTCGGAGCTTCTCCCTGACTTCCCTACCTTTCCCCTTGCCTAGCGCCATCATCAAGG
>JAURVB010014775.1:0-15290 GCA_033002965.1 Piper betle | reverse complement strand
TAAACCTTCAAGTCTTGAAAGTTTTGATCTTTGAGGATAGTTGTGAGACTTTTAGTTGTCACTTGGAGAGTTTTAATGTTATCTCATTAAAACAAGGTTTAGCACTCTCTCACTTTTTGATGATGACAACTCCAATGTGTTGGGAACCTTTAAGTAGTTGGTGCCAATCATAATAAAGCATTCTCTTAAGCTTTCCTTCAACATCTTCAACTCATTAAGTCTTCAAGCTCTAGCTTCCATGTCTTCAAGCCCATGCATCATCCATTGTATCATACCTAGCCAAGGTTAGTCCAAATCAACATAAGATGCTATCTCATGGAATGCTTATGCCATGAATGCAATTGCATATGAAAACCTATAACTAATAATAAATAGGAAACTTAGAATGAGGTAGTTATTCTCATTAATTGGTCAAAAATTATAACTTAAAGCCCATGAGATGATTACACTCACACTCCCCCAATATCATGAGCACTCCCCTAAACATGTGCCCATACATATTCACTTTCCCCCTTTATCATCTCAAAAATGCAAGTTAATACATGAAAGAGTTACAAAACAATGTCTACTGCTCATGATCTCCTCCATCATGAGGTTGGTCTCATGAAATGAATTGGGACAGTAGTGGATAGTAAAATTAGTAGTCATACCGAGGAAAACCAAAATCTGTTCCAAGGTCTTGAATGGGGACTTCTTGGTTTGTCCTTACCTCTTACAATGTAATAGCCATGTTGTCCACTCTATATAATGTGCGTCGATGGCTCCCCAAGTTGTTTGCTCACAAGTGGTCGTAGCAAGAGTTGAGAAGGCTTTTCTTGGGGTCGTGTAACCGCTCCATGAGTTTCTGGTTCCTCCTTATGCCCAATCTCATCAATATAAGTATTCATGTTCCTCTTCTTGAATTTCTAGTTGAGCCCTAGAAAATGATGCTTGAGTGGTCTTCCTCTTCTTGTTATCCCTCAAGGTAAGCTTGTAGAAGAGCCCATTGTAGTCCAATACCTTGGGTGCAAGAAGGTAGAGGTGTCCACCCAAAACTTCTCCAAGCCCTCAAGAATAGTGAAGTGAGGAGTCTCCATATGACAGCATGCTCTTCTTTGATTACGGCATTGGAACATGTGATTGAGGATAAGAATTGAGAAGTTGATCTTCTTGATGATGATCCTGCACAATGTATAACAAAGGTCGATAGCTCATAGAGACGCCCCACTTGTGGAAAGATGTTGGAGGTAAAACTTTGCCAAAATATAAAAGCCATCTTTGTGATATTCCTTCATTTCACTAGATTGTTGATTCTCGTTTCTTAAACTAATGCAGTACCCACCAATTCATACTATAAAATGTAGTTCTCCAAGAATATTGATGTCCTCACTTTGTCAAAGTAAGAACTATCATCTTCACTCGGTACTCCAAGAGCCTCAGCAATGTGACTCAACTAGAGAAGGAATTCTTGTCCATCAATCTTTGCTTTTATACACCCCAAATTGATCCTATCCATGGTATAGTAAAACTCTTAATTTGAGGAGGTATATTTGATTTCGGGGTAGACATCATTGAAATTTCTCAACCTTTAGCTTCCATGAGCTCGGTAAAGTTGTGATTGTGATGATTCAAATCTTTCAAATCTGCATTGTTCTCATACACAATTGTTCAATCATAAAATGCTCTTTAGTGAGAGCTTCATTTTGATCAAACGGGACCATGTCTACGTGGATTCACTACTCATTGCTTAGAATGACTTAAAGTTCCCTCCCCAAAGTTGCCTCCTGCCATGAGATAAACAAGAGCAACAAAGATCAAGGTGTAAACCATAGAGTTACAACACTCCAAGGTGGAGACAAGCAACCAAAATCACGTGAAACCAAAGTGGAGAGGCTAATTGAGCTAGATGATTGGCTGTGGTCGAGCAGCAGTGATCAGCAAGGGCTTGGTGAGTTGCTGATTTAGGGGTTGGGGATTTTGAAGATCCAGTTTTTCCTGCATCAATCAGTAGTTGGACGATCATCTGATCGACCAATTGAATGACATTGGCCCAAATCCACAAAGTTCCGTTAGCTGTGAAGTGACATTCAGCAATGGATCTATCTATTGAACAATTACATCCAATCATTTCACTTACTAAAGACTATAATCGGCAATCAATCATGTAGCAAAACTCATGACTGATCGATGGGATATTTTGATCTTTGAGTAAAATGTTAGTTCTCCCATTTCCTAGACTCCATTTTGTGGAGATTTAGAACAATTGGGATAACTTTTCACTATTTGTTGCATGTCTTAAGCATGATAAAATTAATTTTTGAAAAATCCCCCCATTTACACACACACACACACACATATATATAGAATGAAAATGCCAAAAATATACTCACTTATTGAGTTTAAATAAAACATCTCAATAAGTGGGGTTATGAAATACAATTTGTTGAAAAACACCTTGAGTTTATTTCAAATCCAATTTACCCTTCTGAAAATAATTTTAGAAAATATTTGACAGTTATACTAATATAGTGAATTCTCAAGGTTTTTGAATATATCTATTACAAATCGTAGGTTTTGATACTTTGGGGTCCACTTTGCTTCACCCCTTTAGATTCTCATCGTGCATTTGTACCTCCATTGAATATGTAAAACCCTAACTTCGGGTAATGGTTTTACCCTCTTGTAGTTTGCCCGGTTTGGACCAGTCTCAAGTCATTTTGAGCGAGCTCGAGCCATAATAATTTTAAGACTATGAGTATGAGGCCAAGGTGAGCATATTATGGAGGCGGAGTATGCCCAACAAACATATGATAGTTTCAGTTGACGATATAGTAGAGCATGAGTTATCAGTATATACACAAGGTATACATATAATTTTTATAAGTTAGCCAGAATTTTAGGCCTAGATCTAGGCCATTTCAGCGATTAGTATCCATTTGGGATTTTTAGGGTATCTCATTGCACGCATCATAGGGATTTCGGATCATCGAATTGTGCCTCTATGGGCCCAGCTTGATTGCGTTCAGGGTTTCGAAGTCCATTTACCCTTCTTGCGTCAATCCCCACCTATAGAATCACTTTTAGGACTCAAGTCAATTTTGACTTTAGATAATCTCGATTCGAGCTTTCCATCTATATGTATATTGCATAAACCTATAGGTGGGCCCCACTAGGCCACAAGTTGTCGAACATCGAGATCGTGCCATGTGGCAAGGTCTGAGTCATACAGTCAGCATTATCTTCACCCATTGATTTCCATGGAGTTTCCACGAATTTAAAAGTTTCCACCATTATGCCACCGCCACCTCAGCTCACTACCGGTGAGTCTCCACCTCGCCCCTGCCACTGGACTGGCACCCCATGACAGCAATGCGGCCGGCTTTCTAGTTGTACCTTTCACGACCACCAGCGCCGCTTCAGTCGCCTCCGGCGACGGAGTTTTAACAACCCTGCTTCCCCCGCCGCCGCTATTCGATCAGTTTTCTGGCACTGACAAGCCACCACTGGCCAAGCCAACCACCCCCACAGCTTCTATTTGCTAAGATCTCCATTTTGAGACAATTCACAACGATCGCCGTCGGTAACACGCCTCACCCGGCAGCTATCCACCCCTTTCTGGCCGTTTTCTAACCAGCCAATGGCCAGACTCCTCCGATCGCCACCACCATCACATTCCCCAACCTAAGCCGCACCATCATCAACGTTTTCTGGCGACGAGCACCGCCACCCTTGTTAGGCCTGTTTACCCGCTTGGTTGTGCCCGTATCCTCTTGGTCATTCCTGAGTCTGCTAGTTTGTGTCCATGTCCATCAATCCAAACTAGACTGACCGACCCAACCCAGCAGTTTGTTTAACCCATACCAAGTTGACCCCGCCCAACTCAATCTCGTTCAACTTGGTTCGGTCCGGTTCATCCTAGTTTCTTCCGTTTCTCAACCATTTTTCTAATTCAAGAATCATTACATTAGTTTAGATTTATATTCACGTTAGTAAGCATGTTTGGATGTTATGAGTATTTTTCTTTATCTATTAATTATTTAATTTACATATTTATTTATTCATGATTATTCATTTCTTATTTTTTATATACTTTTTGACTATGATGAATGATTATGTAACTAATTATTGTTATTGATAATGTAAATGTTCATAGATATTATTTTTGTCCATATTTATCTAATTTTATTTAATTAATTGATTATTATTGATTTTTTCTTACTCTTATTATATTTATGCGTATTTAGGAATATGTTAGAATATTTAATATTTATACTAATATTCTTCATAATTAATTAATATTAGTCATAATTTATTTATTTATCTATTCATTTATTTAATTAATTGTTTGTTTGTTTATTTAATTATTTATATGTGTAACAACACTAGTATATATGATATTTACTCGTGTTTAACCGTGTATTTATATGGTATAATAATAATATTTTATTATCAGAGTATTATTTATGTTCATGTATTTATTATTTATCTAAATATGTATGATTGGATTCCTTGTTTATTTATTTATTAGGATGTATTGATGATATGAGCACACACCACAAGCTTGCATCATATAGAGATGTTAGTATTTTACTTAGCAATGGGTTTCGATATAGGTTATGGAGTCTAAGCTTGCCATAGATGTGACGATGTGCTTGGAGTTTGGACCACAGGTCTATAGGACTCCTCCTCTTTGCTTGACTCCTTGCGTGTCGAGTTTATTCGTGGCCGGTGATATGGAAGATGTGAGGGCGTAAGCATTGTATGTATGAATATGATTATGAGCCATGCATGCGAGCCGGCACTTGCTTAAGTGCGTTTGCTTACCGCCCAATGTGAGGCAATCTTGAAGTTTCATAAGTTTTCGTAGGTAATGGAATGCTTATTTGCTAGTTTGTATTAGTTATTTTTTGAACTAGTAACATTTATTACTGACGTTTTTCATATAATATATAGATCACAAGAATGGATAATAATACAGACACAGTTTGAATAAATATGCAAGTAAGAATAAATAAATTAGCAAGGCATATAGGCAATGAGATCACAAGTAAAAGGTGAGTGTATGAAGAGCACTTCAAGTTGTTACTTGTGTTGGTGAATAATTCAAACCATATAAGTATTAAAGTGGCTTAGAACTTGGTGTTACTTAACTCCCAATAGAGAACAAGTCAAACACAAAAGAGGACACAAAAAGTTTTTCAAGAGGTTCCCAAGTGGTACATCCTCTCTTCTAGCTCACCAAGTCCTCTGATGAGTAGGTATTTGTAGGTCCCCTAGGTAACCAACTTGTAACCTTACAAGCAACCAATCTAAGACTCCTTCACAAGCACCCCACAAGTGTAAAGACCCAACTTCAGGTTAGGGTTTTACCCACTTATTATTTTGCCCGATTTGGGCCAATCTCGAGTTGGTTCGACTCAGTTCAACTTTTAGACCATGAGTATGAGGTCTAAATAGCTATATGAGCATGTTATAGAGGCCGAGCATGCCCAATATATAGATGATGGCTTTAGTTATGTTATAGCATAGCATGAATTATCAGTGCATACACGAGGTATACTCGGAGTTTTAAGGCTAGATCTAGGCTATTGCAGCATTTAGTATCCATTTGGACTTTTCAGAGTATCTCTTTTGCATGAATCATAAGGATTTTGGACCACCGGATTGCCCTTGTGGGCCAAATATGATTTGAGTCTCAAATTTTCATCCGATTAAGTTCAGGGTTTTGAGGCTAATTTAGCTTTCTTGCCTTGATTTCTATCAATATAGTTACTTTTAGGCTTCCAGTCAACTTCGACTTTTGTCGGTGTCGATCCAAGCTTCCCATCTATATATATATATATATATATATATTATATATTGTATATACCCTAGGTAGACCCCACTAGTCCCATGAGTTACTTAGCATTCATATCATGCCATGTGGCCAGATCTAGTTCGGCCACATCAGCCATAGCTTTCACCCAGTTATTTTTGGAGATTTCCCTACTTTTTGTGAAAGATTTTCACTATTAGCGTTGCCGCCACTATGGGCCTTAGCAGCGAGTCTCCAGCCACCAAACCAGTACCAACATGATTGCCTCACAGCTGATTATCGATCCATACTTGCCACCACCATCGATGCCACCATAGTTGCCACCAGCGATGCCACTTTGTTCATTAGTTTCCACCTTAGCCGCCATCTTTCAAGGCATTTTTAGGCACCAAAGAGCCACCACCGGTGAGGTTGACTGCCAAGATTGATTCCTTTTGCCAAGATCTTCCATTTGATACCAACCCACACCTCTATTGTGGCTGCAATCGCCACCGGTGAATGGCACTTTTCGACGACATTTCCTTTCCAGTCATTTTCTAGCTAGTCACCAGCTGCACACCATCGACCATCACCCTAGTCACTCTCCCCACTTGATGGTCAACATTTTGAGACCAACCTCACCGACCCTTCCGGCAGGAATCTTCGTCGGCAACACAACCTACCCTAGAGGTGATTATCGTCACTTTTTGGCTGATTTCTGGCCAACTGAGGACCAGACTTTGTTGGTCATCACCACCACCATTTTCCTCGTCACTTGGGCCGTCGATCCCAACTATCGGCAACCCCAGTCTCACCACCGTTGGCACTTTCCGGTGACGGACGCTATTGTCCCATTTGCTCGATTAGTTGCATTCATGTCTAGACGTGTCTACCTGCCCATGTCCATGTCCACCGAGTCCAGCCCAGCCCAAACAGTTGACTTAGCTAAGTCAACTCATTTTCACCGGTTTTCATGTCTTTCGACCGTTTTCGGTAATTTGAGAGTCCCTATTTTAGTTTAGATGCATGTTCATATTATTTAACATTTTTTTATGTTATGAATTTTTTTCGTTATTTATTATTTATTTGTTTTGTAAAACCCCAGTTTCAGCTTAGGGTTTTACTCGATTTTAGTTTTTTCTAGTTTGGGCAATCTCGAGTCAGTTCGAGTGAGCTCGAGCTATACTAGTTTTCAGATTATGAGTATGGGCCCAGATGGCCATATAAGCATGTTATAATGGCTGAGTATGCCCGACATGTAGATGTTATAGAGTGTATACTAGCATTTGTTTGTATATGTTAGCCAGGATTTTAGGCCGAGATCTAGGCCGTTGCAGCATTTAGTATTCGTTTTGGATTATTTTGGGTATGTCATTTGCATGCAGCATAGGAATTTCAGATCACTGGATATTGCCCCTATGGGCCCAACTCGATTGCGTTTAGGGTTTTGAAGCACATTTACCCTTCTTGCCTCAATTATCGCCTAGAGAGTCGCTTTTATGACTCGAGTTAGTTTTTACTTTGGATGGTCTTGATTCGAGCTTTCCATTCATATGTATATTGTATATAACCCTAGGTGGGCCTATTAGGCCATAAGTTGTCGGACATCCCAATCATGCCACATGGCAAGATGCGAGCCGTAGACTCAGCCTTTATCTTGGCCCAATTTCCTGAGTTTCCACGATTTTGAAAATTCTCACCTCGATGCCACCACCACTTTGTCTCACAGCTGGCTAAAACCCAGTCCGCCTCCGGCCATCGAATCGGTATGGTCGTGACCACCTCGCGGCCAACTATCGGTCCATACCCACCGTCACCATCGGCACCGCCAAACTCACCGCCGGCAACCAAGTTTTTGATCCCCGTTCATCACCACCACCGCCACCGTTTGGGTATTTTTCCGGAGCCGGCGAGGCACCTTCACCAGAGCCGACCACCCCGACGGCTTCCCCTCACCGATATCTATAGTTTGGGACCCACACCATCCACCGCCGCGGCCGCGATTGCTGCCGGCGATGTTGCTTCACCCGGTGACGATCCGCCATATTTTTGGCCATTTTCTGTCCAGCCAATGACCGGACTCCTCCGACTGTCACCACCATCATGTTCCCCATCCACCCCTCTTTCGATCGCAATCGACAGTAGCTTCCGTTGTGCTGCCATCAGTATTCTTCGGCAACGGGCACGCCCCTTTTTCAGCCCATTTACCCACCTACCATGTCGACGTCCGCTTGGTCATGCCCGAGTCCATCATCTCCTGTCCATGCCATGTCCATCAACCTAGCCAACTCAACAGTTTATTTAACCCAAACCAGGTTGGTTCGGTCCTGTCGACTTGGTCTGATTTAGCTCGGTTCGGTCTGGATCAGCTCATTTTCAGTCTGTTTTCGTTCGTTCTTATACTGTTTTTCACTAATTCGAGAACCTCTATGTTAGTTGAAATGCATATTTACATAATTTAGCATGATTGGATGTTATGATTATTTTTATTGATTTATTTATTTATTTATTTATTTTATTTAAATATTTATCATATACGATGAATGTTTACATGATTATTTGTTGTTATTAATATTATATTTACATATGAATATTAGTCTTATTATGTTTACTAAATTGTATCTATTTATTTATATATTTATTTATTTATTTATTTATTTATTTATTAAATTATTACTATATTTATTTATTTATATATTTACTGACACGAGTATATGTTGATATTTACTCGTGTTTATGCATTTATTTATATAGTGTAATTATATTATTATTATATGATTAGAGTATTACTTATGTTCATGTTGCAAGTACGCTTAGCAGAAAAACTACACTTAGGGCTAAACCCTAACTTAATCAAACATCTTAACTAGATGATTTTTGGACAAGCCAAACGGGATTTAAATTTTGCTGAAATTTGGAATGGTGGGCCTTGACACTTTAAGAGTTAGACACAAAAATTTTCAAATGCTGGCCTATAAGCCAACATGACAAACGAGGCCAACTAATGTCGGGCTAATGTTCTGGGAACAATGCTCCTAGGCCATACATCAATTTTACAAAGACTTATTCATGGACTTGAAGACTCCAAATGGGCCTGAATAAACTAGAATTGTTCGTCAACATCGTGGGTGTTTTCCTCTCAAATTTCAAATCTAAATTCCAAGTATTTGGGCCTTAGTGGAACTAGTTTGACCTACACAGCTCAGGAAATTTCTACCAAAAACTCTATCTAAGAAAAGGCAACCAAATATTTATAATGATCAAATATAAATATAGCCAACAGTGTTGGTAACAATTGGGGATATTTTACTGCCAAACAATTATGTTTTCTGATTTTGTGGTCGGAGATAGGCAACTAGGGTTTCACCCTACATTCCTATCCACTCCACAAAACTTTATTAATTAACTATATAAATGATTTTTAAGTGAGTCCAAGCTTACTGATTTTGAATTAGACAATTATTAGGTTTTAAAGTAATTTTTACAGATTTAATTAAGACTTTAACCATCTCAATAAGGAGCACAATCGCAGAGCATAGCATAGCATAGCACAGCAGGCATAGAACATGTATAGTTCTGTTTTAGGGTTTTGTTCAAACCCTTAATTACATTTGTTTAGCTTGATAATTTAACATTAGTTAGATATTATAACACCCTATAATAATGCAAAAGTGTGCATCAAAACTACAATCTAGAACAAGGTGTAAAAATTGGGAAAAGTGGCGGTTAAGCAACTTAAAATAGTAAATCCACCACCTTTTGCCAAGTCTGACACTCATACTTGCTCACAAAATCATAATCATGTGAAACAACCAACTTGTAGATATATTAGTGATGAACCCAATACAGCAAAAATCATGCAAAATGGGCATCTACAACATGAGCTATGATAGATATATCAGAACAATGCATAATCAGGCATGCAGATCTTGAAAAAATCATAGTTATTTTTATACATATGAAAACATGATTATTCAAAGCTTAAAATGATTCTAACACAATGATCTACATTCCAAAAATTCAACCAAACAATAACAAGCACGTTACAGACACACAAACATCAGCATAGGAGAGAAAGGTGAGACATCTACCTCACAAAGAGCTAGGAGGAGGTATCTTGGGGCTTTTTGCCCCAAGACATACCACTCCTAGGTCCTTGGCAGACTTGGAGAGGGCTAGGGAAAGATGGCAGAGGCTGTCGAAGAATTGGGAAGGAGAGGAGAAGGGGGGAAGGGGGGAAGGAAGGAAGTTCAGAGTGGAGAGAATAAAAGGTGAAAAGAGCGGAGAATAAGCCCTATTTATAGGCATTTTTCTGGTTCCAACACAAAGGTGCCATCCCAATGCCTTTGCACTGGTCTTTTCCAAGCCGGACAAAGGAAAGGCTCACACCAAACCATACCCACCTACTGAAGTGAACCACATGCAAGGTCGGGTCATGCATCTGGGTGCAAGGGCGCTCTCAAGGTGCCTTTGCCCTAGCTAGAAAAATGGAGGAAACCCTAAATTGGGTGTAAGGGCATTGGCAGGGCACCTTTGCATCTAAATTGAGCTGGAAAACCCTAAGGCCCTAGCACAAGCGCACTGACAGGGTGCCTTTGCGTTGGGTGGAGTTTGCACGCACCTAGGGTTTTCACCCTAGGGTGGCCAGCGATGACCTCAAAAACCATGTAGTGCCCACGGGGACTAGGACACAATCAAAGGACCTAGACTAGTGAAGGACACTGTAAAGACTAAGTAATATATATATATATATATATATATATATATATATATATAGAGAGAGAGAGAGAGAGAGAGAGAGGGACTGCAAATGCAGCGCACAGCAGCGCATTTTATTGTAGGCGCCGTTGGATGAAAATCCAGCGGCCCACAATTAAAACAAATGCTCCCCCTTCCCTCCCGCAGTCGTCGCGCCTCGCCCGCCCCAGCCCGGAGATTTCCGGCGGTCGCCCCCGCCCTTGCCCTCCCGCAGCCGCAGCCGCCCCCGCCCCTGGCCCCGCCTCGCAACCGCGGGCTCTTCCCCCACCCCACCCGCAGCCGCCGCCTCCCTTCCCCCACGTTCCCACCCCTGTCCCCCGCCCCGCCTCCGCTCGTAGCCGCCGCCCCCACCCTCGCAATCCCCTCAACCACCCCGCCGCGGCGATCGCCCCCACCCACCCCGCCCGCAGGCGCGGTGAACCCCCCTGCGTTCCCCACCACCTCCCCGCCCCCGCTCGACCCACCCTCGACGATCGCCCCAACCCACCCACACCACCACCCCTGCGGCGGCCGGCGACGAGGTCGTCGGCGGTGGGCAGTAGAAACAGAGGGTGGGCGGAAGAAACATAGGAGGGGTATTAGTGTAATAAAAATTTTACTCGGTCGCAACCAAAGTCCAGTTTTTATTACGAAATAAATTTTTAAAAAATGAATTAATTTCATAATAAAAACTTGACTTAGACCCGATTCGAGTCAATATGATGAATTAAATTTAAAAAATAAAAAATAATTTGGTAATTCTACACGGGACCGAGTCAAGTTTTTATTACAAAATAAATTAAAATAATAAAAATAATTTCGTAACAATAACTTCACTCTATCTATGACGCAAGTCCAATATTACAAAAACTAATTTTAAAAATAAAATAAATATTTAATAAAAATTTAATTCGATCCCTATTTGAGTCAAGTTTTTATTACAAGTAAATAAAAATAAAATAATTTCGTGGTAATAAAGCTTAACCTATCCCGACTTAGGTCTAATATTACGAAATAACAATTTTTTTAAAAATAATTTTGTAATAAAAACTTAACTCGAGTTTGGACAGACATCGTATAACGAAATAAATTTTTTAAAAAATAAAATAATTTTATAATAAAAACTTGCTCGATCGGTGGATCGAGTCAATATTACAAAATTAGTATATTTTTAAAAATTTATTTCGTAATATTGACATCGAGGGGGGATTGATGCCAAATTTTTATTATAGGTTTGTTTTATTTTGTAGTATTTACTTTGTAATATAAATTTGACTCGATCGACTCGAGTTGATATTATGAAAAAAATTAATATAAAATAAATTTGTAATAAAATCTTGACTCGATCTCGACTCGAGTCAATAGTATAGAAAGCGAAAAATAAATAATTTTGTAATAAAATCTTGACTAATTTCGATTCGAGTCAACGGTATAAAATAATTTATTTTGGGAACAGTTTATTTCAATAGAAATTTGAGTTGTTGACTTGTGGACTCAATAGTACAAGTAAATTTTACTCGTTCTTGTCTTGGCCTCGACTCGTGTAAAGTAAATCAATAACTTGACTCCGTTTCTGACTCGACTTAATTAAAATTGACCCGGATATCGACTCAAGGCTGTTAATAAAAATGACTCGGTCTCGATTGTAGTTAATATTCTTATAATATTTAAGTAAATCAGAAATAAGACCCAGTGGATCCATCTTATATAACTTTCTTGTACATGATGAATACAAGTACAAACTTACAAGTTACAAAAGTGTGAAATTTAATTAAAACAAATAACAATTCATGGTAACAAGTTACAAATTTGGAGCCATCATAGTCGCTCTGCATCACTGCTTTGACAATCGCCATCTGCGCCGACGTCCCTGAATAGCTCCATGACTCCACTTTCAGATGGAACAATTTTTTGCCTATATATTTAAAAACAAAACATGGAAATTAATCAATATATATATATATATATATATATATATATGCATAGAACAACATCAAAGAAGGGTTGATTAGGCAACATTACCGTGATACAATTGCAGGGCAAGTGCGTTTATCATGCGCCAACTCCCCGTTGATTACACCCATGGCATAGCCTATCTTTTCCCAAAGGGTCCACTGCAAGTTCTTTACCACTCTTCCATCTTTTACCACTTCCTTTTGTCTTTGACTGTGCAGGTGGATGGACTTGTATTCCATGATGTAGTTGTATTCCATGATGCCGATCATCTACCACATCTTCTACCAATTTTTCTATCTCCAACAATTTTTGCTTGGCGAGTTCAAACTTTTCAGATGGCGAATATGCCTCTTTGGCCTATCGATTAAATATACAATGCAATTCCCCCCAATTTGAGAATAACGTTTTCTGACAATCACCATGAAGTTCCACTCCCTCACTATCAAAAACAACTTCCTTTGCTATGTCAATTGTCCATCTCTTCAGGATATACATTTCAGGAAAAATGTCCCCCACATTCAATCAAAGTACATATAGCAAATGTCTACGAGGGCGGTCTCACTTTCTAAAAGCTGACAACTACATGTGCATCTCCTATTAGCTCCTTTGTAAGTAACATGTGCAACCAAGCCTTTATTATTTCTACAACATGTTACATCATACTGTTCAACATCCTCCCCATCTAATTTCTTATGTGATGAGCAACAAACCATACTGTATTGTAGTTCTTCTTGAAACTTATAAAACACTTTTCGAGTATAAACCTTTGCCATCGTACATTCCATATTGAATGGAAGTTGACCAATTTAGGGCTTTTATATGAATTTTCATATGCTTCTTTTGCCTTGTTCAATCTCTATCTTTTGATAGCTCTCTCATATCTATGTAGAAACTCTATGAGGCTATTTTTTTGTTCACATACTTTGAGTAAAATGAGTTTTGAGATTCACTTCGTTGTGAACTTCTTATACCAGCTAAAAATATACCTTTGCTATACACAAGCACCCAAGCATGATCGAATTGCATATATGGATTTCAACTACTCATTTCCCTCTACGCAATTGTCTTTCATTAGTTCAATCCATTGTGATTCAAATATTACTTCGTTTTCCGCCCCATAAATTAAACTGTGAAATGGCTCATAAAACTCCTTCCTGTGAGCAATTGCACCTAATTTTTCAGTCTCCCTTCTTAAGGATATGCCAAATGCAAAGACGATGATATGTTGAAAGAAATATCAATTTAATTGCTTTATCCATTGCCAGATCTTGGACAGTAACAATTGCCCCGGGATGCCTTCCATCCATGCATTTTAAAAATGTTTCAAAAAGCCACACAAACGATTCTGTCTTCTCATTACACAAAAATGCACATCCAAATGTAATTGTTTGCCTGTGATGGTTTACGCTGGTGAATGGGGCAAAAACAAGTGAATATTTATTTGTATTATATGTTGTATCAAAAATGATCACATCTTAGAAAAGCTGATAATTTTTTCTTGTAATTCCATCCGCCCAAAAACAATGCTTTAATCTTCCCTCATCATCTACTTCATAGCAATAAAAAAGGAGTCATTCATCTCTTTCAATTCCTCGAAATGTTCCATCAATAATTGGGCATTAATTTCCTTTATCTCTTTTTTATATTTTGTCTGCACAATTCTAATATCTTTCTCTGTACAACCAATATTTTCTGTCCCACCTGCTTCAATTTCTAGCACAGACATTAGTTGAGAAGTTTTTATGTTAGCCTCTCCGAATTGGTCAATCAAATTTCGGTGCACACTTGTAACATGCCTATGTGACCTGAGAAATTGAATTTTTGATGGTGTAAGGAGTGCATGACTATGTCCTTCTTCGAAATACATGACATTCCATGTGCCCTCTTTATTCTTAGTTACCCTGATGCGTGCTTGACAACCTTCTCTTATTATAGGATGAGTTCTCTTTTTCCTTTGTCAGGTATTTCTCTTTTTCGCTCATCTTCTTTGAAATGACCTTCTTTAGAACACACAAATACTTGCGACCATAACTCTTTTGTTCTCCGATGATAATTTGTACTATGTTTACGTATACCAAAACCGGCCATTTTTGAATAACTGCAATATAAATTGAGTGCATCGTCCAAACAATCAAATTGCATTCCAACCTTCGGTTTGAACTCATCTTCTACAATAGGATAAATTGTTGTAATATTTTTGCCTATTTCTTCTTCCTCGTATGCTTTATCTTGAAGCTTGTCCATTCTTAAAAAAATATAAAATTTATAAAAACTAAGAATATTTTCAATTAAAATAAATGCAGTAAACATGCTTCAGTTAAGTCAATGTATCTTTAAAGGCTTAACTCTAACCTGATTTTCGTATTCCGAAAGATGTATTTTTTGCGACCTCAACTCAATGTGACCTGAAAAATATAAATTTAGTGTCAAATATAAATATAGGCCACGGAAGCCAGTTAAAAAATTAAATTTAAGGTTTAAAACTAGAACACTCACGCGCGACTGAGTCAATTTTTTTTTACTCGAGTCGGGACGACGACGGCGGGTGATTGCGGGGCCGCAAGCTGAGGTCGTCGGACGTGTGGCAGGGGGGCTGCAGCCGAATGGGGGCGCAGGGCGGCGAGGGGCGGGGGCAAGGGGCAGTGGGGGCGCGGCAAGTTTGGGAAGGGCAGGGAAGGGAGGGGTGGCAGGGGGCAGGGGCGGCGAGGGGTGGGGGGCAGGGGGCCGGGTGACGGCGGCGAGGTCGGGGTGCTGTAGGTGTGGGGAGGTAGGGGAGGGAGGGGCGGGGGCTGGGGGCGGGGGCGGGGCGGGGCTGGGGCCTTGG
>JAURVB010014774.1:0-11110 GCA_033002965.1 Piper betle | reverse complement strand
CTTGTAGTTTGCCCGGTTTGGACCAGTCTCAAGTCATTTTGAGCGAGCTCGAGCCATAATAATTTTAAGACTATGAGTATGAGGCCAAGGTGAGCATATTATGGAGGCGGAGTATGCACAACAAACATATGATAGTTTCAGTGACGATATAGTAGAGCATGAGTTATCAGTATATACACAAGGTATACATATAATTTTTATAAGTTAGCCAGAATTTTAGGCCTAGATCTAGGCCATTTCAGCGATTAGTATCCATTTGGGATTTTTAGGGTATCTCATTGCACGCATCATAGGGATTTCGGATCATCGAATTGTGCCTCTATGGGCCCAGCTTGATTGCGTTCAGGGTTTCGAAGTCCATTTACCCTTCTTGCGTCAATCCCCACCTATAGAATCACTTTTAGGACTCAAGTCAATTTTGACTTTAGATAATCTCGATTCGAGCTTTCCATCTATATGTATATTGCATAAACCTATAGGTGGGCCCCACTAGGCCACAAGTTGTCGAACATCGAGATCGTGCCATGTGGCAAGGTCTGAGTCATACAGTCAGCATTATCTTCACCCATTGATTTCCATGGAGTTTCCACGAATTTAAAAGTTTCCACCATTATGCCACCGCCACCTCAGCTCACTACCGGTGAGTCTCCACCTCGCCCCTGCCACTGGACTGGCACCCCATGACAGCAATGCGGCCGGCTTTCTAGTTGTACCTTTCACGACCACCAGCGCCGCTTCAGTCGCCTCCGGCGACGGAGTTTTAACAACCTGCTTCCCCCGCCGCTGCTATTCGATCAGTTTTCTGGCACTGACAAGCCACCACTGGCCAAGCCAACCACCCCCACAGCTTCTATTTGCTAAGATCTCCATTTTGAGACAATTCACAACGATCGCCGTCGGTAACACGCCTCACCCGGCAGCTATCCACCCCTTTCTGGCTGTTTTCTAACCAGCCAATGGCCAGACTCCTCCGATCGCCACCACCATCACATTCCCCAACCTAAGCCGCACCATCATCAACGTTTTCTGGCGACGAGCACCGCCACCCTTGTTAGGCCTGTTTACCCGCTTGGTTGTGCCCGTATCCTCTTGGTCATTCCTGAGTCTGCTAGTTTGTGTCCATGTCCATCAATCCAAACTAGACTGACCGACCCAGCCCAGCAGTTTGTTTAACCCATACCAAGTTGACCCCGCCCAACTCAATCTCGTTCAACTTGGTTCGGTCCGGTTCATCCTAGTTTCTTCCGTTTCTCAACCATTTTTCTAATTCAA
This sequence comes from Piper betle, assembly GCA_033002965.1. Lineage (NCBI taxonomy): Eukaryota > Viridiplantae > Streptophyta > Magnoliopsida > Piperales > Piperaceae > Piper > Piper betle. Next base: position 9,838 of record JAURVB010014774.1, on the reverse strand, counting down.
GAATCATTACATTAGTTTAGATTTATATTCACGTTAGTAAGCATGTTTGGATGTTATGAGTATTTTTCTTTATCTATTAATTATTTAATTTACATATTTATTTATTCATGATTATTCATTTCTTATTTTTTATATACTTTTTGACTATGATGAATGATTATGTAACTAATTATTGTTATTGATAATGTAAATGTTCATAGATATTATTTTTGTCCATATTTATCTAATTTTATTTAATTAATTGATTATTATTGATTTTTTCTTACTCTTATTATATTTATGCGTATTTAGGAATATGTTAGAATATTTAATATTTATACTAATATTCTTCATAATTAATTAATATTAGTCATAATTTATTTATTTATCTATTCATTTATTTAATTAATTGTTTGTTTATTTATTTAATTATTTATATGTGTAACAACACTAGTATATATGATATTTACTCGTGTTTAACCGTGTATTTATATGGTATAATAATAATATTTTATTATCAGAGTATTATTTATGTTCATGTATTTATTATTTATCTAAATATGTATGATTGGATTCCTTGTTTATTTATTTATTAGGATGTATTGATGATATGAGCACACACCACAAGCTTGCATCATATAGAGATGTTAGTATTTTACTTAGCAATGGGTTTCGATATAGGTTATGGAGTCTAAGCTTGCCATAGATGTGACGATGTGCTTGGAGTTTGGACCACAGGTCTATAGGACTCCTCCTCTTTGCTTGACTCCTTGCGTGTCGAGTTTATTCGTGGCCGGTGATATGGAAGATGTGAGGGCGTAAGCATTGTATGTATGAATATGATTATGAGCCATGCATGCGAGCCGGCACTTGCTTAAGTGCGTTTGCTTACCGCCCAATGTGAGGCAATCTTGAAGTTTCATAAGTTTTCGTAGGTAATAGAATGCTTATTTGCTAGTTTGTATTAGTTATTTTTTGAACTAGTAACATTTATTACTGACGTTTTTCATATAATATATAGATCACAAGAATGGATAATAATACAGACACAGTTTGAATAAATATGCAAGTAAGAATAAATAAATTAGCAAGGCATATAGGCAATGAGATCACAAGTAAAAGGTGTGTGTATGAAGAGCACTTCAAGTTGTTACTTGTGTTGGTGAATAATTCAAACCATATAAGTATTAAAGTGGCTTAGAACTTGGTGTTACTTAACTCCCAATAGAGAACAAGTCAAACACAAAAGAGGACACAAAAAGTTTTTCAAGAGGTTCCCAAGTGGTACATCCTCTCTTCTAGCTCACCAAGTCCTCTGATGAGTAGGTATTTGTAGGTCCCCTAGGTAACCAACTTGTAACCTTACAAGCAACCAATCTAAGACTCCTTCACAAGCACCCCACAAGTGTAAAGACCCAACTTCAGGTTAGGGTTTTACCCACTTATTATTTTGCCCGATTTGGGCCAATCTCGAGTTGGTTCGACTCAGTTCAACTTTTAGACCATGAGTATGAGGTCTAAATAGCTATATGAGCATGTTATAGAGGCCGAGCATGCCCAATATATAGATGATGGCTTTAGTTATGTTATAGCATAGCATGAATTATCAGTGCATACACGAGGTATACTCAGAGTTTTAAGGCTAGATCTAGGCTATTGCAGCATTTAGTATCCATTTGGACTTTTCAGAGTATCTCTTTTGCATGAATCATAAGGATTTTGGACCACCGGATTGCCCTTGTGGGCCAAATATGATTTGAGTCTCAAATTTTCATCCGATTAAGTTCAGGGTTTTGAGGCTAATTTAGCTTTCTTGCCTTGATTTCTATCAATATAGTTACTTTTAGGCTTCCAGTCAACTTCGACTTTTGTCGGTGTCGATCCAAGCTTCCCATCTATATATATATATATATATATATATATATATATTGTATATACCCTAGGTAGACCCCACTAGTCCCATGAGTTACTTAGCATTCATATCATGCCATGTGGCCAGATCTAGTTCGGCCACATCAGCCATAGCTTTCACCCAGTTATTTTTGGAGATTTCCCTACTTTTTGTGAAAGATTTTCACTATTAGCGTTGCCGCCACTATGGGCCTTAGCAGCGAGTCTCCAGCCACCAAACCAGTACCAACATGATTGCCTCACAGCTGATTATCGATCCATACTTGCCACCACCATCGATGCCACCATAGTTGCCACCAGCGATGCCACTTTGTTCATTAGTTTCCACCTTAGCCGCCATCTTTCAAGGCATTTTTAGGCACCAAAGAGCCACCACCGGTGAGGTTGACTGCCAAGATTGATTCCTTTTGCCAAGATCTTCCATTTGATACCAACCCACACCTCTATTGTGGCTGCAATCGCCACCGGTGAATGGCACTTTTCGACGACATTTCCTTTCCAGTCATTTTCTAGCTAGTCACCAGCTGCACACCATCGACCATCACCCTAGTCACTCTCCCCACTTGATGGCCAACATTTTGAGACCAACCTCACCGACCCTTCCGGCAGGAATCTTCGTCGGCAACACAACCTACCCTAGAGGTGATTATCGTCACTTTTTGGCTGATTTCTGGCCAACTGAGGACCAGACTTTGTTGGTCATCACCACCACCATTTTCCTCGTCACTTGGGCCGTCGATCCCAACTATCGGCAACCCCAGTCTCACCACCGTTGGCACTTTCCGGTGACGGACACTATTGTCCCATTTGCTCGATTAGTTGCATTCATGTCTAGACGTGTCTACCTGCCCATGTCCATGTCCACCGAGTCCAGCCCAGCCCAAACAGTTGACTTAGCTAAGTCAACTCATTTTCACCGGTTTTCATGTCTTTCGACCGCTTTCGGTAATTTGAGAGTCCCTATTTTAGTTTAGATGCATGTTCATATTATTTAACATTTTTTTATGTTATGAATTTTTTTCATTATTTATTATTTATTTGTTTTGTAAAACCCCAGTTTCAGCTTAGGGTTTTACTCGATTTTAGTTTTTTCTACTTTGGGCAATCTCGAATCAGTTCAAGTGAGCTCGAGCTATACTAGTTTTCAGATTATGAGTATGGGCCCAGATGGCCATATAAGCATGTTATAATGGCTGAGTATGCCCGACATGTAGATGTTATAAGGTATACAGATTTGTTTGTATATGTTAGCCAGGATTTTAGGCCGAGATCTAGGCCGTTGCAGCATTTAGTATTCGTTTTGGATTATTTTGGGTATGTCATTTGCATGCAGCATAGGAATTTCAGATCACTGGATATTGCCCCTATGGGCCCAACTCGATTGCGTTTAGGGTTTTGAAGCACATTTACCCTTCTTGCCTCAATTATCGCCTAGAGAGTCGCTTTTATGACTCGAGTTAGTTTTTACTTTGGATGGTCTTGATTCGAGCTTTCCATTCATATGTATATTGTATATAACCCTAGGTGGGCCTATTAGGCCATAAGTTGTCGGACATCCCAATCATGCCACATGGCAAGATGCGAGCCGTAGACTCAGCCTTTATCTTGGCCCAATTTCCTGAGTTTCCACGATTTTGAAAATTCTCACCTCGATGCCACCACCACTTTGTCTCACAGCTGGCTAAAACCCAGTCCGCCTCCGGCCATCGAATCGGTATGGTCGTGACCACCTCGCGGCCAACTATCGGTCCATACCCACCGTCACCATCGGCACCGCCAAACTCACCGCCGGCAACCAAGTTTTTGATCCCCGTTCATCACCACCACCGCCACCGTTTGGGTATTTTTCCGGAGCCGGCGAGGCACCTTCACCAGAGCCGACCACCCCGACGGCTTCCCCTCACCGATATCTATAGTTTGGGACCCACACCATCCACCGCCGCGGCCGCAATTGCTGCCGGCGATGTTGCTTCACCCGGTGACGATCCGCCATATTTTTGGCCATTTTCTGTCCAGCCAATGACCGGACTCCTCCGACTGTCACCACCATCATGTTCCCCATCCACCCCTCTTTCAATCGCAATCGACAGTAGCTTCCGTTGTGCTGCCATCAGTATTCTTCGGCAACGGGCACCTTTTTCAGCCCATTTACCCACCTACCATGTCACGTCCGCTTGGTCATGCCCGAGTCCATCATCTCCTGTCCATGCCATGTCCATCAACCTAGCCAACTCAACAGTTTATTTAACCCAAACCAGGTTGGTTCGGTCCTGTCGACTTGGTCTGATTTAGCTCGGTTCGGTCTGGATCAGCTCATTTTCAGTCTGTTTTCGTTCGTTCTTATACTGTTTTTCACTAATTCGAGAACCTCTATGTTAGTTGAAATGCATATTTACATAATTTAGCATGATTGGATGTTATGATTATTTTTATTTATTTATTTATTTATTTATTTATTTTATTTAAATATTTATCATATACGATGAATGTTTACATGATTATTTGTTGTTATTAATATTATATTTACATATGAATATTAGTCTTATTATGTTTACTAAATTGTATCTATTTATTTATATATTTATTTATTTATTATTTATTTATTTATTAAATTATTACATATTTATTTATTTATATATTTACTGACACGAGTATATGTTGATATTTACTCGTGTTTATGTGTTTATTTATATAGTGTAATTATATTATTATTATATGATTAGAGTATTACTTATGTTCATGTTGCAAGTACGCTTAGCAGAAAAACTACACTTAGGGCTAAACCCTAACTTAATCAAACATCTTAACTAGATGATTTTTTGGACAAGCCAAACGGGATTTAAATTTTGCTGAAATTTGGAATGGTGGGCCTTGACACTTTAAGAGTTAGACACAAAAATTTTCAAATGCTGGCCTATAAGCCAACATGACAAACGAGGCCAACTAATGTCGGGCTAATGTTCTGGGAACAATGCTCCTAGGCCATACATCAATTTTACAAAGACTTATTCATGGACTTGAAGACTCCAAATGGGCCTGAATAAACTAGAATTGTTCGTCAACATCGTGGGTGTTTTCCTCTCAAATTTCAAATCTAAATTCCAAGTATTTGGGCCTTAGTGGAACTAGTTTGACCTGCACAGCTCAGGAAATTTCTACCAAAAACTCTATCTAAGAAAAGGCAACAAATATTTAGAATGATGAAATATAAATATAGCCAACAGTGTTGGTAACAATTGGGGATATTTTACTGCCAAACAATTATGTTTTCTGATTTTGCGGTCGGAGATAGGCAACTAGGGTTTCACCCTACATTCCTATCCACTCCACAAAACTTTATTAATTAACTATATAAATGATTTTTAAGTGAGTCCAAGCTTACTGATTTTGAATTAGACAATTATTAGGTTTTAAAGTAATTTTTACAGATTTAATAAAGACTTTAACCATCTCAATAAGGAGCACAATCGCAGAGCATAGCATAGCATAGCACAGCAGGCATAGAACATGTATAGTTCTGTTTTAGGGTTTTGTTCAAACCCTTAATTACATTTATTTAGCTTGATAATTTAAAATTAGTTAGATATTATAACACCCTATAATAATGCAAAAGTGTGCATCAAACTACAATCTAGAACAAGGTGTAAAAATTGGGAAAAGTGGCGGTTAAGCAACTTAAAATAGTAAATCCACCACCTTTTGCCAAGTCTGACACTCATACTTGCTCACAAAATCATAATCATGTGAAACAACCAACTTGTAGATATATTAGTGATGAACCCAATACAGCAAAAATCATGCAAAATGGGCATCTACAACATGAGCTATGATAGATATATCAGAACAATGCATAATCAGGCATGCAGATCTTGAAAAAATCATAGTTATTTTTATACATATGAAAACATGATTATTCAAAGCTTAAAATGATTCTAACACAATGATCTACATTCCAAAAATTCAACCAAACAATAACAAGCACGTTACAGACACACAAACATCAGCATAGGAGAGAAAGGTGAGACATCTACCTCACAAAGAGCTAGGAGGAGGTATCTTGGGGCTTTTTGCCCCAAGACATACCACTCCTAGGTCCTTGGCAGACTTGGAGAGGGCTAGGGAAAGATGGCAGAGGCTGTCGAAGAATTGGGAAGGAGAGGGGAAGGGGGAAGGGGGAAGGAAGGAAGTTCAGAGTGGAGAGAATAAAAGGTGAAAAGAGCGGAGAATAAGCCCTATTTATAGGCATTTTTCTGGTTCCAACACAAAGGTGCCATCCCAATGCCTTTGCACTGGTCTTTTCCAAGCCGGACAAAGGAAAGGCTCACACCAAACCATACCCACCTACTGAAGTGAACCACATGCAAGGTCGGGTCATGCATCTGGGTGCAAGGGCGCTCTCAAGGTGCCTTTGCCCTAGCTAGAAAAATGGAGGAAACCCTAAATTGGGTGTAAGGGCATTGGCAGGGCACCTTTGCATCTAAATTGAGCTGGAAAACCCTAAGGCCCTAGCACAAGCGCACTGACAGGGTGCCTTTGCGTTGGGTGGAGTTTGCACGCACCTAGGGTTTTCACCCTAGGGTGGCCAGCGATGACCTCAAAAACCATGTAGTGCCCACGGGGACTAGGACACAATCAAAGGACCTAGACTAGTGAAGGACACTGTAAAGACTAAACTATATATATATATATATATATATATATATATATATATATATATATATATATATATATATTCAACTCGGTCGGGGAAGGATCAAATGTTGGAGAAATTATTATTATTATTATATTATTGTTATATTATATTTCTATACCCGGTTAAATATTATATTTTATTCTTTATCAGGTTACTTGGTTAAATGAAATTCGGGTGTTCGGGTGTTTTCCCATACCCTAGCTATCATTTTCATTTCATTTTTATGAGGGGCGTCTTCCTCTTCCTCACCCTAGCTGTCATTCTCATCTTCGTCTCCTTTCTCTCCTTTTTGCTCTCCTCTCTTAGCGACGTTCTTACACCTCGTCTTCATGTCCTGTTTGGTATGCTTTTCTTGTCATTCTTTTACTCATTTTGGTTGCTGTTTTGTTCTCCTGTAAACATGCATTTCATGACCACCATGCTAACTTTTGTTGTTTCATCAATTCATGAACGCCTTGCTTTTGCTGTTACTTCATCAACGTCCTATGCTATGTAATTGGTTTGATTAGTATAACTGAGTTGCAGTCTCTAGCGTCTTATGATTTCTATGCATGGGGTTTGGATAGTGGGCAACATTGTGGGTTTCGTCGGCCAAGGCTCATGCCGTGCATGCTCACAGCGCGACCTTGATGTTGTGAGTTGTCGTGCGGGGAGAAGGAAAGCTTCCCGACAGTGCTGCTGGCCAGGATTCATGCGCCACCTTGGTGCAGGGCAGTGTTGCCTTGGATCACTGCTGTAAAGCACTAACTTGAGGCTTCCTCACTTGCTATTTTTATTGTGTTGTTGACGCTATGTTGGGGTGCTCAATAGAGTTGTCCAATTGGATGGTTGGGGAAGGAGTTAGTGAAGGTCGTGACTTGTTTTGGTTCCAAAGATGAAGGTAGGAGAAGTGAAGAACGTCAGGGAAGAAGAAGATGTCAAATCTATAACATATGCTTGACTCGACACTGACTCAAATTAAAAATAATACTAACTCGTAATAAATCTTAAAAAATAATTATTCTAATGGGTTATGGGTTAAAGTTGCCAAACTAATTAATTATTGTACGAAATCGCCATAAGTAATACAACATGGTAATGATAAACTCTCGATAATTAATTGGTGCACTACGAGCGATTAATTTTAAATCAGATGGTTATAACTGATTAATGAAATAAAGATTTCACCTTTACCATATTAAATTTAATATTGGGTGAATAAAATGATTATTTTAATAACGAGTCAGTAAGGTAGAAAATGGGTTATTAAACTATAATCGTGTAAAAATCGCAAGCGGTGAACCTAAATGGCATAATGAAAATCAATAAAGTTCAAACCTTTATTAAGTTGAATAATTTAAAATAATTATATTAGTAGTATCTTTGAATTAGGATAATACAAATCATCTTAAATAATTAATTAAATTGCTATTAATAATGATAATAATTAAAGATTAAAACTGTAAATTAAATCGTCAAGATCGTTGTTAAGTAATTATCATCTCAAAGGAAAATATAATAATAATAGTAATTAAATACTTAATAATTATTTTATCGTTATTGAAGTGTGAATTATGAATTAGACAATTAATTTAAAATGTAAAGTAGGACTTAAATGATTGTGTCACATGAATAATCTAATATTTAAGATTGTTGAATGTTGCATGTATTATGTTGTCGAATTTTAATAAGGATAGATATTAGTCATTTAGTTGCATGCATCTCTACTTAAATAAAATTATTCTTATGTAAAATTTTATGTTCTCGTTCAGTTTAGGATCATTGGTGACGGTTACAGGTTCACTTGCGGACTATCCAGGTACGTATAATTATTTGAAATGTTGTATTTTCTATTTTTGGCAGCCCTAATCGGCCTGAGCCCATATTCGACCACCCTGCACTGAGTTCAATCCGGGTCAAGGAATTGACTCAGTCAACCACGGAGTTGCACCCTTTAAAATTACTATGTGTGAGTCATGGTCAACTTGAATTCATAACCGACCACCATGCGCCGAGCGCAACCGGGGTCGACTCAATTCGACACAGGGCAGCACCCCTGAAAGATTGAATACCTGCCCCGTGCCGAAAAGGGTGACAGGGCGCAATGGCGCAAGATGACTCATTATGTACTTGAGATACCGAGAGGGTAAGTTAATGGCAAATATAAGTAACTACAGGTCGTCGACCACGTAGCGTGTGTGCACATGCATGAGATTGGTGGCCACCCCTCCCAGCATATTAAGAGCTTAGCATAGGCTCATAACAACTAAAAGTCTCGTGAAATGATAATAGGGATTATATTGACTTGTTTTATTTAATTATGCGGCTTAGTGGTTTTATCACTAACGCGGGATTGCCTCCGCAGGTGAGCAGCTTTGGACTGAGAACTAAAAGTGTGGTTGGTGTTTCTTTTATCAACCAAGGTTTGGTGAATTGATAATAAATTACACTTCCTTTTTATTCTCTTGTGTTATGAATGTGACTATGGGAAACGGTCTAAGATTGTAGGATTTTGAGTTAGTTTATTTTTATGCATTCCCATGCTATCAAAACATATTTTACTTTTATGATTTATAAATTTTCTAAACTTATTTACTGTGTTATGATTCATGTTCATGAATAGTATGTTTACAAAATTTAACTTTTAAAGTAAGACCCGGTCTAGTTAGGGCGGGTCAATACAGACACAACCCTAAACCTAAGTACACATGATTCAAATGAAGAAAACCAAGAATAAGAGTCAAGACTACAAAGTCTCCAATCAGGCCGTGCCAAGCAGGAGGGAGACCGGGGTTGTGGCTCATACATAGCATACCATACATATGCACGAGAGAAAAAAGGTTGGGCAAAGCGACTCAATCAGGATCAAAACCAAACCAATGCTAAAAACATCTGGCTGGGTTTTACACCTTGTGCATTACGTAAAAGAGTTTGAGCTTTGGCTCAAAGGATACGTAGTGTACCCTTGTGCCCTTGCATAACAGTTCATGCACCTTTGCTCAAACCTGATGGAAAAATACTAATCTCATGCCCTTGCACAAACTAATTTTGCACCCTCACACAAGACACTGTTTAAAAATTTATGTTTTCCCTATTTGATTTATTTAATCAAGTTTAATGCATTAATGGGTATATTTAATGCCATTAATGATGTGATGATATGTATATGCTTAGTTCATGTGTATGATATATGCATACTAGTGATGGAATATATTTATGTCATATCATACATATGCATATAGGTAGTTTAGATTGGGTAGTGATATAGATAGTATC
>JAURVB010014772.1:0-13300 GCA_033002965.1 Piper betle | reverse complement strand
AAACTTAACCAGCTAATAAAAAAATTTTATATTTTTTCCGGGTCTTTACAATGAGCTTTGGAGGTCATGCGTACCTAAGTATATGATGATAACGTCATGAACACAACAGAACAAAATGAGTTATCAGAATATACGAGAGTATCCCAGTTACTTTTTTATTTTTATATATAATGGATCATAGAATTAGTCTTAGGCCGTTTATCGCATTAGGACGTGTTACGGGGCAATTCCAATGGTACCCATACCATTGCTTTCCAGCCAATAGACGCCACCGGCGACTGTAGCCGGAAAATCGCCTGAAGCTGCTGGAAAACTACTGAAACCTGCCGAAAAACCGCCGGAAAATCAAATTCGCTGGAATTCGCCGGAGCTTCCGCGGAGCTCACCCAGTCGAACCCGATTGAATTTTGGATGCTGAAGAGCGCCGAATTTGAGCTCCAAGACACGCAACGGAACCCTAGCCGTCGCTGATTGCCGACGACGTGAGGTATAATTACCTCCAATTTGAATATTTAAAATTGATAATGATTGTTAGTATAGCATGTTAGAATTGAGTAGTTGTCATGATGAATGCCAGACTATGATTGAAGTAAAAATGTGCATGATGTGATTAACAAGGAATGAATACTAAGTGATCTAATGAGATAAAGTAAATATGAGCATGCTAATCTAGTATGACGTAAAAACACAGTAAAATTGGTATGAATAGGATTAGTTTGTGAGATCCCTCAACTTAGTCCCACATCTAATACCTACTGGGAGAAGATCCTGTTTATAAGTGTGAATGGACTATAGATCTTTAACTTTCGGGGTACCCATTTTAAAGAAATGACTTAGCCCATTACGTTGCACTTTGGGCTGGGTCGTTACAAATGGTATCAGAGCCGACCTGGTTCCGTGTTAGATGGTGGGCTGGATTAGAAACGTTGGTTAGGCTGCCGGTCACGGGCCAGAAAGGTCGTGGGCTGGGGCTAGCAACGGGCCAAGAATAGGCATTTCGGGGACGAAATTCCCTAAGGTGGGTGGATTGTGAGATCCCTCAACTTAGTCCCACATCTAATACCTACTGGGAGAAGATCCTGTTTATAAGTGGGAATGGACTATAGATCTTTAACTTTCGGGGTACCCATTTTAAAGAAATGACTTAGCCCATTATCCCTCAACTTAGTCCCACATCTAATACCTACTGGGAGAAAAGGTCGTGGGCTGGGGCTAGCAACGGGCCAAAAATAGGCATTTCGGGGACGAAATTCCCTAAGGTGGGTGGATTGTGAGATCCCTCAACTTAGTCCCACATCTAATACCTACTGGGAGAAGATCCTGTTTATAAGTGGGAATGGACTAGAGATCTTTAACTTTCGGGGTACCCATTTTAAAGAAATGACTTAGCCCATTACGTTGCACTTTGGGCTAGGTTGTTACATAGTTAGAATTATTTTCATACTTATGATTATTTGACTGTTGATTGATGTTCCTTGAATTTGATGCATCATTTAGTTAGCGGGCGTTAGTATTTAGTTTTGATGTGTAGGTATGAAGTAGGAGTTTGCCGCATTGGTGCAATGACACGCATGGAGCTTCTACCAGGTCCGTTTAGGACTCGTCTCTGTTTTACATTCTCTTCTATTGTATGTTTATTTTATTATTTGCAGGAAGGGTTAAGTGGCGTTTTGTTGGATCCCACTTAACTCGGGCCATGTAACCGAACAGTTTTCCGGATTAATAACCCCTCGAGGATGATTTCGAAAAACAAGATCCACCACAAGGTGCCTTAAGGCCTATTATATAAATCCCTACCCAGCCCTATATATATATATATGTAGTTTTTGCATTTTCAGTGAGACGAGAGATGGAGAAACCGACTGAACGTACCATGAGAGGATGTCGTGACAGTCAAAGCGGGCTCTGGATTAGTGCCAGCGGACTGTTCCATTCCCGAGGGATCTTGAAAACTCCGCATTTGAGTTCCTCACACCCAGAGAATGTAGAGGTTTATGGGTACTATTTAGTACAGCACGTGTCCGGACTTGTGGTTCAAAGGGTACTAAAGGTGACTACCTGAGAGTACTAGGCCTTCGTGCTCAAGGCTAGGAGAAATATGGAGGTAAGGAGAGGGCTTAGGATTTGAGACCAGAAAATGAAGTAAGAAAATGCCAAGAGCGGCATCAGTAGCAGCAGATTAGTAAGTTCGGGATGCTACCGGGTCTGCAGCCCAGTGGCTCCTCAGTAATGCCATTCAAGGTGTTCACGTGGAGTATATAATGTTTTCTTTCATTTGAGAGTTTGCTCTCATAGCCAGCTTGTTATAGTTATTTTATTTTCTGGACCAGTAACACTTGTTACTGACGTGTTTTTATACTATATTTAGGTAATAATCATGAGTTGGAGGAGCCAGTTTGGACGGAGGAGCACTATTATCGCTTGCACACATGTCAGTCGATTGAGTGATTATATTGTGTTTATCATCATTATATAGTGAATGGTGTGATTAAATGCTTGAGACATGATGATGTGACATGATTAAATATTAAGACATGATAGAATGTGAAACATGAATAGAGTGCGCAGTGGAAGCGTTGTGGGTTGAGACCCCAGTTCTACAATGAGTTTACACTATATTAGATTATGTGTGAATAAAATTGTTGATATATGCATATATACTTGTATATATTATTTTGACAGGGTAGACCCTTATTGAACTTTTAGGGGAGACTTCTGTCCGTTCTTTTTAGAATTTTTATTAATTTTGATCGTAATCGTATTGTTGTATGAATCACCTTGCACGTCATCCATGTAGTATCATGTTAGGATTTTGAGCATTTATTCATGCATGACGAGTCGTATCTTCATCTTAAGATGCCGAGATTAGATCCGCACGAGTTGGGTTCGGGTTAGCCGACCTAACTGGGGCTTGTAACATGCCGGTTGGGTTCACGATCGTGGACCGGATTTGGGGTGTCACAGAATTGGTATCAGAGCCACTCTTGGCTGATTAAGATGTAAGATACATTTATAGGTGATGTGTGTGCAAAGACTACTCCAAGTTCAGCTGGCAGGTATGTTTCTGTCTATTTTCTCTACATGTGGATTTTTCTTCGTAAGTTATTTGGATAACAGTGTATTTAGAACTGGATCAAAAATATGTGGAACTGACCTTAGTTAAGCTGACAGGTCATCTCTATGGATTTTTATCATGATATCAGATTGTTGGTTAGATGTGAGTAGGGTATGTCTTAGTGCTAGCAGAGGTAGAATGGGTATAAGATTGTCATGATGGACTTAGAGACCCATTAGTTTTGTCCATCGCATAAGTGTCTTGAGATGATTGACCAGGTGTTCGAGTCTTGCATATCACCACATTAGTCCTGTTTCCATGGGACATGGTGTACATGATAAGAATGAGTTAAAAGAAGAGGGTAATAGTAAGGAGCTTGAAGTATAGAGATACTAGAAAGTTAGTTGGCACATGAGATGTAACGACCCACCATTTTCCACGATATTGTGGGCCTTGCTGACAGGTGTTACTCAAAAATTTAACAAAAACTAACCCTATAACATCCAGTCCAAACCGGACCGAGTGTTAGCTTAAAAGGTTACATGAATAATATGAAAGCAAATAAGTCTAGCATTTCTAACTCAAAAGAACTTATCTTCAAATGACCATGCATGAAGTAATTATCCCACAGTCTTGGACCGTTTCCCATAGCCACATTTATAACACAAGAAAAGTAAAAAGAGAAGTCCGCTTATTATCCGTTCACCACCTGCGTTGGTAGAAGAACCACCCTATCGTCTCTTAGTCTTTAGTTCCAGCTGCTAACCTGCGGAGGCAATTCCGCGTAAGTGATTAACTACTGAGCCGTATAATTAAATAAAACAAGTCCATAAACTCCCTATCATTATCTATAATATTGGCAGTTGTGACCAGTCCAACATGTCCATTTATTAGCTGATGGTTCAGTCCACCATGTCCATTAGTTGGCTGATGGGTCAGTCCACCATGTCCATCATGTGATGGGTCAGTCCATCATGTATGTTACCGGCTGGTGAGTATAATCCGCCATGTCCGTTACCGGCTGGTGAGTCTAATCCGCCATGTCCGTTACCGGCTGGTGAGTCCAATCCACCATGCTCATTAGTTGGCTGATGGGTCAATCCACCATGTCCATCTATTGGCTGATGGGTCAGTCCACCATGTCCGAAATTGGCTGGCGAGTCCAATCCGCCATGACCAATTTATTGGCTAATGGGTCAGTCCATCATGTCCATTACCAGCTGGCGAGTCCAATCCGCCATGTTCGTTATCGGCTGGTGAGTCCAATCCACCATGTCCGTAATTGGCTGGCGAGTCCAATCCGCCATGTCCAATTTATTGGCTGATGGGTCAGTCCATCATGTCCATTATCGGCTGGCGAGTCCAATCCGCCATGTCCGTTATCGGCTGGTGAGTCCAATCTACCATGTTCGAAATTGGATGGCGAGTCCAATCCGCCATCTCCAATTTATTGGCTGATGGGTCAATCCATCATGTCCATTACCGGCTAGCGAGTCCAATCCGCCATGTCCTTTATCGCCTGGTGAGTCCAATCCACCATGTCAGTAGTTGGCTGGCGAGTCCAATCCGCCATGTCCAATTTATTATCTGATGGGTCAGTCCATCATGTCCATTACCGGCTAGCGAGTCCAATCCGCCGTGACCGTTATCGCCTGGTGAGTCCAATCCACCATGTCAGTAATTGGCTGGCGAGGTCCAATCCGCCATGTCCAATTTATTAGCTGATGGGTCAGTCCATCATGTCCATTATCGGCTGGCGAGTCCAATCCACCATGTCCGTTATCGGCTGGTGAGTCCAATCCACCATGTCCAAAATTGGCTGGCGAGTCCAATCCGCCATGTCCAATTTATTGGCTGATGGGTCAATCCATCATGTCCATTACCGGCTGGCGAGTCCAATCCGCCTTGTCCGTTATCGACTTGTGAGTCCAATCCACCATGTCCGTAATTGGTCTGGCGAGTCCAATCCGCCATGATCCGTTATCGGCTAGGAGTCCAATCCACCATGTCCGTAATTGGCTGGCGAGTCCAATCCGCAATGTCCAATTTATTGGCTGATGGGTCAATCCATCATTCCATTACCGCTGGTGAGTCCAATTCGCCATGTCCATTATCGGCTGGTGAGTCCAATCGACCATGTCCGTAATTGGCTTGCGAGTCCAATCCGCCATGTCCAATTTATTGGCTGATGGGTCAATCCATCATGTCCATTACCAGCTGGCGGGTCCAATCCGCCATGTCCGTTACTCGGCTGGGAGTCCAATCCACCATGTCCGTAATTTGCTGGCAGTCCAATCCGCCATGTCCAATTTATTGGCTGATGGGTCAATCCATCATGTCCATTACCGGCTGGCGAGTCCAATCCGCCATGTCCATTATCGGCTGGTGAGTCCAATCCACCATGTCCGTAATTGGTTGGCGAGTCCAATCCGCCATGTCCAATTTATTGGCTGATGGGTCAGTCCAACATGTCCATTACCGGCTGGCGAGTCCAATCCGCCATGTCCGTTATCCAGCTGGTGAGGTCCAATCCACCATGTCCGAAATTGGCTGGCGAGTCTAATCCGCCATGTCCAATTTATTTGCTGATGGGTCAGTCCATCATGTCCATTATTTGATTATGAAGGGCGTAACCCGTGTCAGAGAGAGTCAATTCCTTGACCCCGGTTGCACTCAGTGCATGGTGGTCAAATCTAGGCTCAGGCTGACCAGGTTATCCTCAAGGGAAAATACAACATTTTAAATAATTATACGGACCTGGATATTTCGAACTTGTTGTTGCGACCAATGATCCTAAGTTGTGATAAGTTGTATGATTAAATTATTCATCGGTATAAGTTAAATAAGTTGTACGATTAATTAATTTAAAATAATTTGTACTATCCTAATTTTAAAATATTATTAATACAATTATTTTAAATTATTCGACTAAATAAAATTTTGAACTTAATTTATTTTCATTATTCTCTTTAGGTTCGGCGCTAGTGATTGCAACCCGACTATAGTTTAATAACCCATTTTCTACATTGATGACCCGTTATTAAAATAATCATTTTATTTACCTAATATTAAATTTATTATGGTAAAGGTAAAATTAATATTTTATTAATTACTTATAACTCTCCGATTTAATTTAATCGTTTGCATTTCGCCGATTAATTATCGACCGTTTATCATTACCGTATTTTTATTACTCGTAGCGATTTCATACAGTAATTAATTAGTTTAATATCTTTACCCATAACCCATTAAAATAATTATTTTTAAAGATTTATTACGAGTTCGTATTATTTTTAACTCGAGTCGGTATCGAGTCAACCAGTATTTATAGAGTTGCCACCGCCCTTCTTCTTCTTCTCCCAGCGCCATCCCCTGTTCCCGACAGCAGCCGCCCTCCCGCCGCCGCCGGCAATCGTCTCCGGCAGCCGTCAATAGTCGCCGCCCAGACTTGCCATGCCAATGCGGTGTCGCCCCGGCCAACTCCGGCCGCCTTCCAGCCGCGGCGACGCCCACATCGCCTTCCTAGCGGCGCACTCGCGTCGGCGATTCCACCGCCGAGCGAGCATCGCCGCCTCAATTGGGTGGTCGCCTCGTCACCCTCGACCACCTATCTACCTTCCCCGGCCATATTGGGACCCGTCGCCACCCAGGACGGCCGGATTTCTTCCCCCACCGCCGTCGCCCCTGTTTTTGCCGCTGCTACTATTTTTGGCCATTTACCACCCCAAGCCGACATCCACACACGTGAGATCGACCCTACACTGATCGACGAAGAGAGTAGGATCATCTTCCGACGTCGGAACGACCCTCGCCACCGATTCCCGACGACCTTGCTTATGCTTCCCCATCTCGCCGAAACAGGGGACTCGTCGGCCGAATTAAAGTTTAATTTTTTTGTTTAGTTTCTTTCTTGTTGATTTTAAACTTTAATCCTCACGATTATAAAGCTTATTATCAAATTAAAATATGCATGCAAGAAAATTAAGAAGAGGGAGATAGGAAGAATACCTAAGCAAGGAAGAAGACATGCCGGCAAGGAAGAGGAGAAGAGAATGCGAATGAAGGCTAGGGTGGAGGACGTCCTTTATAAAATGAAATGATGGCTAGGGTTTGTGGAAACACACCAACACCCGTATTTTATTCCTTTAACTGTGTAACCGGGTAAAGAATAAAATATTTAACCGGGTAGAGAATATAATATAATTAATATTAATTCTCTAACGTTCGATCCTTCCCTGCCCGAGTCGAATATATTAAAAAAAAATTTTTTCCACGGTCTTTACATGAGATGGACCACTTCCAGAAGATAGTGATGAATGAGGATGAGTAGCGAGGTGGATCGATAGTCCAATAGGCATTTCACCACATCCTCCTCTTTCACTAGTTTATGACCTACGGGCAGTAGTTTTGGCTTCTCTTTGCTAGATAAAGGTCTCGATCTGATGAGGAAAAGATCAGGACCACCATTGCCTACGAGATCAGATATTTGATGGCATTCCACCAGAGATAAGGTACCAGATCAGTGGTTACCGTTTGAGGGCCAGCCAGCATTGATGAAAGCAGCTATTTCAGATTTTAGGCGATTAGAGTGGATTCAGCATAGGTTTACCATCATATATGTCAACACCATGATCCAAACCCCTCCGGATCAGACACGCATGACTGTACAACCTAAACCGAATTGTTAGCAGCCAAGATCTGTCAGAGACAGTAGAGTGGATTAAATGTATACGATCAAGATCAGATTTTTAGTATCTAGATAGAATTGTCGCCGACAGAGTTGCACAACCGATAACCGAGTGCACAACCACCGACCGAGTTGCACAACCGCCGACCGAGTGCACAACCACTGACCGAGTGCACAACCACCGACCGAGTTGCACAACCGCCGATCGAGTGCACAACTGCCGATCGAGTGCACAACCACTGACCGAGTTGCACAACCTCCGACTGAGTCACACAACCACCGCTGAGGTGCACAACCGCCGTCCGAGATATACTACCACCGACCAAAGATGCACTACCATCATCCGTGTATTGCTTATCCGCCGATTGAGTAGATTAGTTAGAGCTTAGTAGGGCTAGAACTTGAGGAACAATATATAGCTACAATGGGATTAGCAGAACACATGAGAGTTAAGAAAACAGAGGTTATTTTGATGAGATGGCATAGGATCCGATTCACAAGCTCTCTTGCAATCAGTGTCTTGACCTGACACTCTTGGTCCGATGAATATTGCAAGATAACCCCATCAGACACTGTTATCGACAGTCTCATTGGGATGCGCATGGACAGAATCAGGGAACATGACAGTATGACCTCCAGATTGGGTGGTCACAATGATCAGATTGTGCAAATTGCATGATAATACATGCATGGGCCACAACTAGTATACATAGATCAGATGGTTAGTAGACTGTCACACACGTTGTTGAACCCATTTAGTGATAGGCCAACCAGCGATAGGAGTTCGACTTATACTAGAGGATTGGTCATAGATAAAAGGTTGGTGAGGAAGTGTCCATTAGAAGGATAGTGATTCCCTTGTGTTTCGCCAGCATGATTAGGTTCTCACCTTGAGATATAGGATTGAGCCTTGCCCTGAGTATAGAGGTACCTTTATGGTACTGATTAGGGTTTACAGTGCAGGTAGATGTTCCAGGCTGATCTTTCAATGAGGATTCTACCCCAACATGAGAGCGATGTAGACAGAGACTTTAGATAGAACAGGCCATGCTGACCAGACAGAGTGATATCAATGTATTCTCATCTTCATTAATATCCTTGCTTGAGACTCTACCACAACGGTAGTAGTCATCTGAGTCAAGATTAGTACTACAAATCGGTATGGGACCGCAGGTCACACATCATTGAAGAGCGGACGAGGCATCTGTCGAACCTCATTATGAGTCCCCATAGGCTTGAGGGGAGACAGTGGTTCTTTGGGTCGTTTGAACCCCGCCTGTTTAGAAGTGCGTGACTAGTACAGTATCGAGAAACACGTGCCTACTGTTAGTTGATTGAACTAGGGACACTTAGGAGCCGTTTATGAGATTCGTCATTGATTGGCTATTCCACAGACTGATCACCTGTGGCATAGTAAATCGTGGTGACCTTAGAGACAAGTCCATAGACCTACCGATATTTTGGCCACCCAGTATGCTACATAGGGATTTCAGCTCCCCTGCCACGTGCATGATACCTTGACCTCACCATAGATCAGAGTGACATACCTATGTAGCGGGTATTTCTTAACCTAGTGGATTCCCCCGTTTACCTAGCACCAGATACCACATGTGAGTATGAGATATTACCTAGTGAGAGTTCTTGAGTAGTGGGACCAGATTTCCAGGAGGTTCAGTCTCCCTTCCTATAACCTAGAGATGTCAGACATAGTAGAGTTTTCACTTGAGGATTTCCACTCACCCCTTTGTATGTATCAGCTATACCATCAATTTATCGAGAGGATTGAGATGAGTATACATTGACCAGAAGCACAAAGCATATGCCACAGACCAGATGCAGATTCTATAGGCCCATGCAGAGTATGTTATCATACTCCTTGAAACACATTGTATATGTACAGGTGTTCTCGCCTCCTTTCAAGAGTAGTTAGTGGTTGTATAGATAGCCACTAGAGCCATAGTATACAGTAGAGTCATAGCAGCTATCCTTGTTCTCTTATAGAACAAAGTGAGATACTTGACTCAGGACCGAGTCAACTAGGACCCAGTGAGCGGTCAGTTCCTTATACAGGGACACCTGAGAGTTGGATCTAGACTGGCGATAGTGAGCCGTGCAGCTCATTAGCCTATAGACTCGTACCTAACATGAGACTCATAACACACCTTAGGATAGTTGTAGGACTTAGGAATAGAGTTTCCTGAGAGTACATGTAGGTGACCTTTCACAGATGAGGATTAGAGGGACATGGGTAGATGCTAGCAGGTAGGTCTTACCTTCGATGTAGTTTTCCCAGACATAGCTCAGATTAGAACCTTGCGATACTCTAGAGTATCTGCTTGACCAACCCAATAGGCCCTTAGGGGTGATCTAGGGTTTTTCCGCCGAGTTAGCAGTAGGGATCAGAACAGTAGAGAAGGATGATGGTCATGTCAGAACAGGCACAGACAGCTTAGAAATAGAATGTTGATATTGACAGCATCACAAACAGAACCCGCCATGACGGCGTAGCTACAGTAAGTGAGGATGTACATGACTATCGAAGAGTAGAGGATACAACTGGTGTGTATCTAGTTCTAGGTATTAGTTCAGTAGAACCTCCTTGAGGTGAAATTTCGAGGACGAAATTTTTATAAGGAGGGAAGATTGTAAAACCCACGATTCGAGTCAGGGTTTTATATTCAGAACTGGTCGGTTCAACCGTTATTTTCGAGTCGAGTCAGTTTGGACGGAGGAGCACTGTTGTCACTTGCACACATGTCAGTCGATTGAGTGATTATATTGTGTTTATGATGTTATTATATAGTGAATGGTGTGATTAAATGCTTGAGACATGATGATGTGACATGATTAAATGTTAAGACATGATAGAATGTGAAACATGAATAGAGTGCGCAGTGGAAGCGTTGTGGGTTGAGACCCCAGTTCTAGAATGAGTTTACAGTATATTAGATTGTGTGTGAATAAAATTGTTGATATATGCATATATATACTTGTATATATTATTTTGACAGGGTAGACCCTAATTGTACTTTTAGGGAGACTTCTGTCCGTTGTATTTTAGAATTTTTATTAATTTTTATCGTAATCGTATTGTTGTATGAATCACCTTGCATGTCATCCATGTAGTATCATGTTAGGATTTTGAGCATTTATCCATGCATGACGAGTCGTATCTTCATCTTAAGATGTCGAGATTAGATCCGCACGAGTAGGGTTCAGATTAGCCGACCTAACCGGGACCTGTAACATGCCGGTTCGGTTCACGGGCGTGGACCGGATTTGGGGTGTTACACTATTGGCATGGGTACATGTATTTTATCTTTCAAATAATTTTAAAGGTGTCGCCCTATCTTGAACTGAGTCAATTTGTTGACCTTGGTTGCACTCAACGCATGGTGGTCGAATCTTGGCTCACGCTGACCACGCCTGCCAAAAATAAATATATAACATTTCAAGTAGTTATATGGTAACAATAATTTATACATTCACTAAAATTAATTTATCATTCTCATAGAAAAGAATAATTATAAGGTGACAAATCTATATTTATCATAGATTTTGTATTGTCATCCCACAAAATCAGTTCAAATAAAAATGATAGCTCATAGCTTCTGTGTAGCTCAAGATATGAATAATTTCAGCCACTTACAGTAAATTTTTTTCAAAACAATTTAAATTTTGTTTACATCAAATTGTGGACACATTGAGAAGGTAAACACAATAAACTATGCGATAGGTGTAAATGAGCCTACCTAAGTAGAGCACCTCCATAATGACCAGCCTTAGCCGGTTGGAAGTTACTTAAAAATATGGAGGACATTGTAATAAAATTGCAAGCACATGCATCATAACACAGCAAATAATTATGCTTGAGATATAAGGTAACAAAAATGATTTTGCATGAAATTCAAATATTTCTAAGAATTTATTAATCATAAAATAAATCATCCTATATTAAATATAACATGCAACAATAGCATAAGATAAACTAACTACGCAAACCCAAAGTCGCACAACCTCTAAACTGTTTCCCACAGTCGCAATTAGAACACAAATAATATAATGAAGAAATCCAATTTTCTTCATCAATTCTTTAAACTGGGATTGGTAGAGGAACCAGAAACCACACCCTTAACCATTAGTCTTAAGCTACTCACCTGCGGTCACAAAACCATGTTAGTGATAAAACCACTTAGTTGTATAATTGCATGGAACAAGTCAATATATTCCATATAATTATTTATTAAGTCTTTTAGTGATTAATGGAGTCTATGCCGAATACCAATTATGTCGGGAGGAGGTCCACCCCATCCAGCTACAATCCTATATATGCGCACACATGTTACATGGCCTATGGCCTATAATTACCGATATTTGTCATTTACTCACCATTTCTGGTATCACAAACGCATAATGAGTCATCTGGCACCTTTGCACCTTGACACCTCTTTTGGCATGGGGGCAAGAATTTTATCTTTCAAATAATTTTAAAGGTGTCGCCCCGTCTCGAACTGAGTCAATTCATTGGCCTTGGTTGCACTCAACGCATGGTGGTCGAATCTGGGCTCATGTCGACCAAGGCTGCCAAAAATAAATATATTACATTTCAAGTAGTTATACGGTACAAATAATTTATACATTTACTAAAATTAATTTATCATTCTCAGAGAAATGAATAATTACATGTTGACAAATTAACACAATACAAAACTAATGTCTTATTTATTAAATAACATTTTAAAAGTTCATACCCATATAATGTACTATATATATACTATAATGGATCAACTAATATCACAACAATTAATTTAAACTTAATTTAAACTGTACATTGTGTAAGAGATTATATTTAATCAATTATTATATTATTTCCAAATGAACCTTTTGTCTTAATTTATAACATTAATACTAATCTACATAGCCTGTAATCAAGAAGAGAAATATTAACTAGTTAATTAATAGCAAACTTGGCTCAGTTACATCCAAAAGATGTGTACAGGTACTATAATGTCATTACCAAGTTACTTAATTGGGCATGCACCTAACATAATTTTCTCTTGTATGCACTCATGTTAAACCTACTGACCACGCACATAGAAAAACACAAACCAAACCATACAAACTAGTTTGCTGATTTATTTTAATTTTTATCATGTGTGAAGATCTAGAAGTCAACAAGCCAAAATGATGGCAACTAATAATTAATTACATTGTACTTAGATATTACCAATTTGTCAAATATAAATTTAATAAATGAAATGAGATTACCATAGTCAATATTCAATATAATACCAATATTAATTTACATATAACACGAACCATGAATTAATGTCTTTAATCGACACCCTTCCAAGCGGATCGCGTTTACAACCATGAAAGAGATGAAACCATGCGAAAATAATTAATAACACTACGTAGATAAATTGTGTATACTCAAACTGAAGAACCGTTAGTAAAAACATGAAATATTTTAAAAAAACAATGATCTCAACTGATAATTAAAATTCAAAAAGAACAAGACTAGAAACAACCAACAAGGTGATATGCAACATGATGAA
>JAURVB010014771.1:0-10653 GCA_033002965.1 Piper betle | reverse complement strand
AATCAAGCGCTGGTTCGGTTGTGTTATTTTGTTTGAGGATGTTACTTTCATCATAATCTTCGTCGTCATTGTCATAGATCCGTGCCTTCTCCTAATTAATCTCCTTCCCCTTCATCAACTTCAACCAAGTTGATAGCTGATTGGTGACAAAATCGTTTATTTCGTTGGATTGACTCCTTGGTCTTGCACACATCATGTTCTGAGTACTGTTAATTGATCCTCCACCACCTTGGCTCTCATCTAGTTTGCCATGATTGACAAATGGGAAGCTCTTCAATCCCGAGGGATTGAAAGGCTCTAATCATAAAATAATAATATCATTATACTATATAAATACACGGCTAAGCACGAGTAAATATCAATATATACTCCTGTTAGTAAATATATAAATAATTAAATAAATTAATACATAATAATTTTATAAACAAAAAAATATATAAACAAATAGTTAATATTAATTAATCATGAATAATGATAATATCATAGTTACCCAATACAGAATACAAATTAAATACAAATAAATAATAACATACATAAAACGAATAAATAGATGAATAAATAAATAAAGTTTAATAAGCATGAATAAGATTAATCGTAATAAGTAAATATATCAATAGTAATAATAAACAATCACATAAGCATTTATCACATACAACAAACAAATAAATAGAAATAAATAAATAATAATGAATGAATAAACAGATAAGTAAATGAAAATGCTCGTAACATCAAAATATCCTAAATAATGTAAATATGCATCTAAACTAATGTTGGGTTTCTTGGATTACCCAAAATGGTCAAAAAATGACCAACAATGAGCTAAATCATTAATTGCACTGAACCGAAATGGGTCAGCCAAGTTAACTCGGTTGGGTTAAATAAATTGGTAGGTTGGGTCGTGCAAATTGGCATCCCTAATCAATTATCCACTCAAATAGATATGACAATCTAATTTTAAATTCTACTTGAAAATATTCTTCAATGATAGATTCTCCACAAGGAGTTCATTATATATTTATATCCTCATGATTTCACTAATTAACCCATAACACCCAACTTCCTCATTAATTATTATAATTTTTCATAGACAACTGGCTTAATTTATTAAATGCTTGAAATATAAAAAGATAAATAATAATGAAATACAAAAACACATTTAACACAATAGCCTCATCATCATTGTTATCATCATCACAGATTGGGACCATAACGGTAACTTTTTGAAAGTGAAGATTGCCTAAATTGATGCATCCTATCATCAACATCAATCCCAGCTATTTGTGTTGTTTGCCTTATATCCACAACTAGTTACTCATCTTCTTCTAAGATGTTAACTACCCATTCAACATCTGAGTTCCCTTGTCATCTAGTATCTCATCACCTAACAACTCACTCATCAAGAGGGTTCACTTCGGGCTCTCCTCTTGCATTAACTGATTATCCATTTTGTTGTCTTAATCTTCTTATATAGTAATAAAAAACATGTTTCCACAGCTTCTCATAAGATAGGTGATTCTTGGGCTTAGTATGATTTGGGAAGAGAGTGCTCCAATTTTGTTCACATGGTGAAGTTGATACATTATATGATCAAACACTAGTAGCAAGTAACCTAAGTGTTCACACATCAATTCCATACATCTTCCAACAATCACCCAATTAAGTTTAAGATTAATATTTAACACCTGGATATAAAATACAAATTTATTAAGTATTGTGTTGATTTTAGTGATCTTACCCAGCATCATGGCTTTACTAGTTGCTGCAACCGTTGAATTCCCAAAAGTTCCACCACTATTTGAGAACTTTAAAAGTTGTATCATAAGGCATGATATGTTTATCAATGAAAGGACAAAGATAGAGATGTTATGACAAGTGAATTTTGTGCTAGAAGGACCTCATTTCAAAATTGAGTTTTTCCTCTTGACTACAAAAATAATTTATGAAAAAAATGTGTATAGCCCTAAGCAAATTGGCATCTTTTCTATCTTGATGCTTGTAATGATATTTTGTATCCAGGAAGAAAGATATAAGAAATTGAGTTTGTTAATTGTGAGAAAGTATATATTACTAATTCACTAATCACAAAATAATCGAATGCATATCAGCTTTGTATAGAGATGCATCCATGGACTTTACCCATCTCTCATCAATTATCTTATGCACCCACATGAGACATTGGACACGTGCTTCTTATCAATTCCTTCATCTTATTATTAGATAGTAGTTTGATATTTTTCATTATCCCTTGCTCATAATATAAGATGCATGCGATCTTAAATGTTAATAGCATCTCATGTCACTTTTCTGAAAACTTGTGGGTCAAACGAGTATTTCCTTGAGTTGACATCCCATAGAAGTCTCTTTATAACTGAATAAAACTAGTTAGAGCCATGGAAAAGTTCACTTAGCCATTCTTCTCTAAAATGCAACAAATAATTAAGGGCAAGGCAATTTGTTGCAAATCAGAACAGCGCCTGGTCCAAATAAATCTCGACTACATGCTTGTCAAGCTCAGACCAAAAAACCAACATGATTGTAGATGAACTTTATTAGAAGTGCTCTATCGCTGTCCATGGCCCTTTTAACAAATTTTTTCTAGCCACTCCTTCAAATATGAGGCCAATACAATGAACTTCACATAGAGCCGATTGACAGTCTATACTTCTTTTCATGCTCAATATTCTGTCCTTTCTATAACAGCAAGTGTTGTATGTAACAATTTGAATTGTCATGCTCTTTTCAAGTTTTTTATTTTTTCTTCCATAATCTTGATTATATATTGATGGATTTTTCTCGATTGGAGGCAATCTACAGAATCTAAGCGAGATAGCTCTACAGTTGCTATAAACTATAACGTTGAAGATGGACATTTTCGTTGGTCTTGTCCATCCATCTTAGGAGAGGAACACCCACGTTACATCCCAGTATGGCTCTAATCTTTTGTTTCTTCTCGTCTCTGTGACAAACAATGCCCACACACTTATTTAAGATTTCTTTAGAAGTAGGTGGAAGTGCCCCATGTTCAACATGTTCTTGCATCATCAATAATATTATAAAAATGATGGGTACAGCTATTTTTAGTAGGGATGCCATTACATAGATAAAAATTTAGCCACATTTGATAATGGCTCTCTTGGGGTTCATGCAGGGACAAGAGATTGTGGCAACATCAAACGTATACTACCTTGTCTCATAAAATTGGAACTTCGGTGTTGTGGATATGCAAAGATATTTACGATACTTCAAGTTCTTTTCATCTCAAAGCCTACCACAACTAGAACTTGCACTAGCTTATTGAGATGTAACATGCACCTCTAGCATATTTGCCACTAATTAATACCCAGTAAGTTTGAATCCAAACCAAATCGAAGTATCAAACAGGACAGCTACTTTTGATCACTTAACATGAATAAGCCACAGGTCAAACCTAAGTACTTAAAGTGTCATAAAGACAGAGAGGCCGAATGCACTAACACTCTAATGCGCATACAATAGATACAACATCATGAAACACATCGTAAGCAAATTTAATGCTCATGCAAATCTAGATGTAGGTTTATGCAAATGGAATTCTATATTAGTCTGAGTTACAAAGGGGACGAAGTCTTGGAGATAATCCAACATTATCTACTCTATAACTAGAAGGTATTACATTATATAACGTGCTAATAATATTAAAACAATCAGTTACTAAGGTAAGAGGAAGATGACCATTGCCCTATGCACTGCTGCCAGCAAAGTTAGTAGGTAGAAGGCTATGGTCACGTAGCCATCACCTTCCACACTTTTAAGTAAAAGAGTCTATGGTCATAGTGAGAAACAAATAATTAAATAGCATTCTTTAAGTATAGAGGTTATGGTCATTTAAGCCACTACCTCACATGATCTTCCCTTGAACCCATCTCTTACTAGCAATGGCTAACGAGCAGTAAATAATTAGTTATAATTTCTAATTATCAAGATTGATTTAGGTTAGTTCACAAGAGCAAAGATAACAAAAATCAATTTGAAAATAAAAAATGAAATTAATAACTAAAACTAAACACTTTGATCAAAGGAAACGTTCATGGTTTTAAAACTTAGGATCACAGCAATTGTTGATTCAACTTAGTTTATCCTCTTTATGCTAGGTTGCTAGCAGAGACATAATTATGTGTAGCAGGGCTCATCATGATATCCCTCAACTTAGTCTCATCATGCCCTATTGAGTAAGATCATATTTATAAGTGACAATGGATTATAGATCTTTAACTTTGGTTAACCACTTTTGAAGAGGTAACTTAGGCCTATTAATTTACACTTTAGAGTTGGGTTATTATAAATAGTATCGAGCCTCTTGGTTCTGTGTTAAATAGTAGGCTAGGCTTGAGGCGTTGGCTAGGCGACCGGTTACTGGTCAAAGAAGGTTATTAATTTGGGAACAACAGACCAGGGTGTAAGAAATTTGGGGGACAAATTTCATAAAACAGGTGGTTGTGAATCCCTGCTGGTCCACATCTGTACACAAGGCAAATCATATTTATTGGTGGGAATGAATTATAGATCTTTAATTTTAGTTAACCACTTTTAAGGGTAATTTGAACCACATTGGTTTGCATTTGGTGAATGGTACAAAGCAATGTTGTTGTTTCTGTGAACTACTTTGGTGAATAACTGATAGGTCCAACTCATGTGCTTCTACAGAGGTGAGTTAGTTGTGTCACTGTCTTCGTCTTGACGTTCAACGAAATAGATTTGGAGGTGTGGACAAAGCTTGTTTGGCTTGTGAAAAAACGGCGTCTCTGTCTGTGTTGATTGTATGTCTTCATACATAAATGTAGCCAGGGTGTACTCCATTAAACAAAAAGCTAAGTAAACAACCTATATGTAAAAATGGTTAAGTTGATTAAACTCCATAATGGAGATCTGAACCCAAGACAGTAGTTACTCTCTTATAGATTTAAATGAAACTATGAATTTTGTAATAATCATAAATGTTTCAAAATGAAAACATAGGAAAAAGGAAAGAAGGGAAAAATAAAAACACTGAAGTGCTGCCTTCATCCTTCAACCCCACCTCTCATGTGCACTTCTATCTGTTACTTTATCCTTTTTTCCTTTGATAATTTCTTACAAAAGGAGCATGAGGTTATAAGGTAGGAAGTGTTAAGTCTTGAACTTGATCATTCAACACTTTGGTGAAGAAACATGAATCATGTGATGAATAATAAAGATTGCTATGGAATGTTTCGGTTGGCTTAGAGCAAAATTATTGAATCAAGTTGAATTATCAATTCATATTGGAATTTGAAGTTTTGAATGATCAATTAATCTAAGACTAGGTTTTGGCACTTAGTTTTAAACATGGTATTGGAGATATGGCCGATTAGGGAGGTCGGTGCAAAACTTTGGGACTTCACCTAAGAAGCTTCAAGTTAGTCAAAGTGTTCAACCAGTTCATTGGATGTGTACTTAGGAGTTTGGGAATTCATTCGTGATTGGAGCCTTGTTTGAATTTGAATTTGGAAGCTTCGGGCTTTGGAAATTTGGAGATCTATAAAGGAGGATGCTTGGTGAGAACAAGTTTAGCGATCAAGAGTTTTCGAACATTCAAAAGTGCTTGAAGTATTCAAGTGTTCAATCCAAAAATGGAGAGTTTGGAAGAGGTTGTGAGTTACATGTGGAGTAAGCTTTGGATAAGCTTTATCAACTATCAACCTCAAGTTTAAAAAAATTGGGAATTCAAATTGTTATATTATTTGCAATCTCTTGAGTGAAATCTTTGCAACAAGATTAGTTTGATCTTGAGTGAGATTATTGTGAGCCAATCGATTTGTGATTTGTGTGTGGGTCAATGAGTGCTTGTAATATTGGCCGGTTGTGCTCCTTGCAAGGGAGTGGTGCTAGTATTTTCCTTAGGGATTGTGAGTTGGTAAGGAAGTCTATTATGTTGCTTGTTGCTTCGGGCTCAGGGGAGCTTATAAAAGGGCAAGTGTTTGCTTGTATTGTACAAGGGGTATGGTCATAGTTACACATAGAAGACCTACCCAACCATAAAATATGGTAGGATTGAAGAAAAGAGTAGGAGTTTTAAACCTCATAAAAAATTATGGTTTGTGTTTCATGTCCTTAGTTTATTTTATTGTTTTGGCTAGTACAAATCTTAACAACTTGTATGGTTTGACAAGTTTACAACACTTCTTGTTATTCGTGGATAGCCTATTGATATTTATGCAGTATCTTCATAGGTCAAGATCTATTTTAGTTCACATTTTAGTTTTAACTTGTTTGTTCAAGTTTTATAGTTAATCCACTACCAACCGAAAACCATCATTTGGTATTAGAGATTTTTGTTTGAATGCCAAATCCATGAATTCTTTGTTTTACTATTTGAGTTAAAATGAATATACAAGGGTGTCTCCTTGCACTTCAGCTGAAGAAATTTAGAATTTATTGCAAGTTACACATGAGGGCACTTCTCAAGTCAAGGACTCCAAGATAAATCTCCTCATATCATAATATGAAGCCTTCAAGAAGTAAGAAGGTGAAAGTATCAGTGTCATGTACAATTGATTTAATGACATTGTGGTTACTCTACAAAACATTGGCAAAGAATTAAGTTAAGATGTAATCAACAAAAAGTTGCTTACATCTTTACTAATTGAGTGGAGACCAAAGGTGTCGGCTATTGAAGAATCAAAGAACCTTAATATCATTACCACCAAAGAGTTGATTAGGTCTCTTACAACTAATAAGCACACATTGGAGAGAGACTAAAAGAAAAGAGGTAGACAAGAAGAAGAAGAAGAAGAAGAAGAAGAAGAAGAAGAAGGATCTTGCTATACAATTGTTATTATTAGATAATAATGATGAAAATATGGCCTTATGGACTAGGAAATTTAAAATTTTCTTAAAAAATAAGGTTTTGGCAAAAAGAGGAGAAAAAATGAAAAGATTCAATGCCATGTAAAGGTTTTGGCTGCATGAAAAATGAGTGTCCAACCAAGGAAGATGAAGTAGTTTATGATTTTAGCTGTAGAGTCATAGATGTCCCCACAAGATGATTAATCTTAATATACCAATTTAGTCTTATTTGCAGAGGGGTGTGAAATGATGCTAGGGTGACAAGTTGTGATAAGATGGAGGAGACCCATTACAACTAAAATTGTTTCCATGGTATCAACTACAAGTGTGTAATTTGATTAACATGGCAAGATAAATTACCTATTTACTAAGCAAAGTTATCTAGACTAGATCCATTTTCATTAAAAGAACTTGTGACAACTTGTGCTATCTTTTCTATCTTTGTGTATTTATATCATTCTCCGTAGTAGAATAGTACACAAGTTTAATATTGTAACGACCCGCCATTTTTCACGATATTATGGGCCTTGCTGGCTGGGTGTTACTCAAAATTTAACAAAAACCAACCCTATAACAATCAATCCTAACCGAACCAGCTGTTACTTAAAAGGTTTCATGAATAATATGAAGCAAATAATTCTAGCATTTCTAACTCAAAAGAACTTATTTTCAAATGACAATGCATGAAGTAATTATCCCACAGTCTTGGACCGTTTCCCATAGCCACATTTATAACACAAAAAAAGTAAAAAGGGAAGTCCGCTTATTAACTGTTCACCACCTACGTTGGTAGAAAAACCACCATGTCGTCTCTTAGTCTTTAGGTCCAGCTGCTAACCTGCGGAGGCAATTCCGTGTTAGTGATTAACCACTAAGACATATAATTAAATAAAACAAGTCCATAAACTCCCTATCATTATCTATAATATTAGCACTTGTGACCATTCCAACATGACCATTTATTAACTGATGGTTCAACCCACCATGTCCATTAGTTGACTGATGGGTCAGTCCACCATGTCCATCTATTGGGTGATGGGTTAGTCCATCATGTACATTACCGGCTGGCGAGTCCAATCCGCCATGTCCGTTATCAGCTGGTGAGTCCAATCCACCCTGTCCATTAGTTGGCTAATGGGTCAGTCCACCATGTCCATCTATTGGCTGATGGGTCAGTCCACCATGTCCGTAATTGGCTGGCGAGCCAATCCACCATGTCCAATTTATTGGCTGACGGGTCAATCCATCAAGTCCATTACCGGCTGGTGAGTCCAATCTGCCATGTCCGTTATCAGCTGGTGGGTCCAATCCACCATGTCCGTAATTGGCAGATGGGTCAGTCCACCATGTCCATCTATTGGCTGATGGGTCAGTCCACCATGTCCGTAATTGGCTGGCGAGTCCAATCCGCCAAGTCCAATTTATTGGCTGACAGGGTCAATCCATCAAGTCCATTACCGGCTGGTGAGTCCAATCTGCCATGTCCGTTATCGGCTGGTGGGTCCAATCCACCATGTCCGTAATTGGCTGGCGAGTCCAATCCGCCATGTCCAATTTATTGGCTGATGGGCCAGTCCATCATGTCCATTACCGGCTGGCGAGTCCAATCTGTCATATCTATTATCAGCAAGTGGGTCCAATCCACCATGTGCGTAATTGGCTGGCGAGTCCAATCCGCCATGTCCAATTTATTGGCTGATGGGTCAGTCCATCATGTCCATTACAGGCTAGTGAGTCCAATCCACCATGTCCGTTATCGGCTGGTGGGTCCAATCCACCATGTTCGTAATTGGCTGGCGAGTCCAATCCGCCATGTCCAATTTATTGGCTGATGGGTCAGTCCATCATGTCCATTACCAGCTGGAGAGTCCAATCCGACATGTCCGTTATCGGCTGGTTGGTTGGCTGGCAAGTCCAATCCACCATGTCCAATTGATTGGCTAATAGGTCAGTCCATCATGTCCATTATATGATTATGAAGGGCGTAGCCCATGTCAGACTGAGTCAATTCCTTGACCCCGGTTGCACTCGGTGCATGGTGGTCGAATCTAACTCAGGCTGATTAGGTTATCCACAAGGAAAATACGACATTTTAAATAATTATACGGACCTGGATATTTCGAACTTACAGCTGTGACCAATGATCATAATCTGAACGAGGACATAAAATCATAAAATTATACATAAGTATAATTTTATTCGAGTCAAAATGCATGCAACTAAATGACAAATATATATATTACTATTAAATTTCAACAATATTAAATATTAAACTATTCATGTGACAATCATTTAAATCCTACTTTACATTAATAATTTAGATCATAATTAACACCTAACAAATAATAAAATAATTATCAACCCAAATATTTAATTACTATTATTAATATATTTTTCTTTGGTTATAATTTTTTAATCGCTACTATTACTTAGAACAATTTAATTAATTAAGTTGTTCAATTAAATTATTTTAAATAATTTGAATTATTTTAATTCATAAATATTATTAATACAATTATTTTAAATTATTTGACTCTATAAAGTTTCGAACTTTATTTATTTCCATTATGTCATTTAGGTTCGACGTGAGTGATTGCTACCCCAATATAATTTAATAACCCGTTTTCTATATTACTGACTCGTTATTAAAATAATCACTTTATTTACCTAATATTAAATTTAATATGGTAAAGGTAACATCTTTATTTATTAATTACTTATAACCGTCCGATTTAATTTGATCGCTTTTATTATGCCAATTAATTATCAACACTTTATCATTACCGTATTTTTATTACTTATGTCCATGTCGACTTCGTCAAATAATTAATTAGTTTAGTAACTTTACCCTATAACCCGTTAAAATAATTATTTTTAAAGATTTATTATGAGTTTGTATTATTTTTAACTCGAGTCGATATCGAGTCAACCAGTATTTACAGAATTGCCACCGCCCTTCTTCTTCTTTTTCTCCGGCATGCTCTGTTCTCGACTCCAGGCGCGCTCCAACCGCCGCGCCGCCGCCGACCTTCGGCCGCCGTCAATCATTGTCTGCCAGCCCTGCCCTGCCCTTGCAGTGTCGCCCCAACCAACTCCAGCCATCTTATAGCCGCGGCGACGCCCTCATCGCCTTCCGGCGGCGCGCTCACGTCGGCGATTCCACCGCTGGCGAGTGTCGCCGCCTCAATTGGGTGGTCGCCTCATCACCCTCGACCACCTATCTACCTTCCCTAGCCATATTGGAACCCGTCGCCACCCAGGACAGCCGAATTTCTTCCTCAACCGCCGTTGCCCTTGTTTTTGCCGCCGCTACTGTTTTTGGCCATTTACCACCCCGGGCCGACATCCACACACGCGAGATCAACCCTACATTGATCGACAAATAGGGTAGGATCATCTTCTGACGTCGGAACGACCCTCGCCACCGTTTCCCGGTGACTTTGCCTGTGCCTCCCCATCTCGCCGAAATAGGGGACTTGTCGGCCGAATTAAAGTTTAATTTTTGTTTAGTTTCTTTTTTTTGTTGATTTTAAACTTTAATCCTCACGATTATAAAGTTTATTATTAAAATATGCATGCAAGAAAATTAAGAAGAGGGAGATAAGAAGAATACCTAAGCAAGGAAGGAGACACGCCGGCAAGGAAGAGGAGAAGAAAATCTGAATGAAGGCTAGGGTGGAGGAAGTCCTTTATAAAATGAAATGACGGCTAGGGTTTGTGGAAACGCACCAATACCCGTATTTTATTCCTTTAACCAGGTAACCGGGTAAAGAATATAATTAATATTAATTCCTCCCCATCCCTGCCCGA
>JAURVB010014770.1:0-10446 GCA_033002965.1 Piper betle | reverse complement strand
ATTTTGATGTTTTTACTCTATGAATAAGAGGAGATACGAAGATCATGTCAGCACTCCTCCCACATGGAGTGGCAAGGTACATTAGGTAGTGTAAACGCAACACATTTCCAAAAAATAATAGCACTAACAGCTTGTTCCTTACCATTCGAGTACCATGGCGGGCACTATACGAATGACGATGTGAGTGTATGAATGTTTAAATATATTGTTTTGCCAAGCTTATTAGCCGGCTAA
Organism: Piper betle; assembly: GCA_033002965.1. Lineage (NCBI taxonomy): Eukaryota > Viridiplantae > Streptophyta > Magnoliopsida > Piperales > Piperaceae > Piper > Piper betle. The sequence goes on along the minus strand of JAURVB010014770.1, from coordinate 10,212 downwards.
TGGTAGTTGAGAGAGCTTGGGTTCCTTCGCTATTTATGATAAACTTGTGAGTATTTATTAAAGTTTTAAGATTTCTTGTGGTTGTTTAAAACATCGATTAGTTACTTTCATTATTTTACTAGTTACTTGCAAAATCAGTGATCTTTTAATTACTGACATTTTTCTATTATATAGTAGGTATGCTTCCTTAGCTTGATCTGGTGTAGGCAAATGGATCAATTGGCTCATGGAGGCGGGATGGTGCAGTGTTTATATGTTATGTAAAATGGTATGTATTTGGGGATAACCCCTTGGTCTTAAGATGTATCCGTATGTGGGCTTATGTCTTGATGATGTGTGATATATTGTACTTTAAGTTGACTACACCTTGTTTGTTTACATGTAACGTATTATTATTTTATTTTATTATATTTAACTAACGTGTTGGAGGGGTTAAACTTTGGGGGACATTGCTAATAACCTTCTACAAAGTGTGCTTAAGCCCCAAAGTCTTGGAATTGATGAGGAGCAAATATTAGGTACCCTAATCTTTGTGAATGTAGTTGTGTATGAGTGCTTAAGGAATGTGGGCTGGAGGAGCTAATGTTTCATATCGCATGAAGGTTCCAAGTGAAGTCCAAGTTTCAGGGTATGATGCCTTAATACATGAAGAATGTCTGATGTTTTCTCTTCACGTTGTGCTAAAAGGGTATATGGAATGGGAAACCATGTCCTTGTAATATTTCAACATCATAACATGGTTATGTAATAGGCTATGTAACAACTCAAAACCTAAGTAGTAGGAATATATATCATGAATGGATGAATAACACTACTTTTAGTTATAGCGGGCGTGCACCTTTTCTACACACTTAGAGTGCCTTTCTTGTGTATTTGAAACGTCATGTTAGAAGCCTAATGTTAAAGCCTTTCCTTTAGCTTATGGTATGCATACACATTTACGTATGTCACTCTACCATAGTTCTCTATCTTAAGCCTTCTTAAGGATCCACTTCTGCATAGTTAGTCCAATTCAACAGTCCAACTAATAATAAACCAAGTCTAAGATCTTGATTTGGTTAGACGTCAGGACGAATTGAGGTGTTACAAATTGCTATCAAAGAGGACCACTTTGATAATTAAGATGGATAACCTCGGGAGTGTTCTCTTCTCCTATATGCATTGTATGTTTATGAGGAATGTTTCCGTTATGCTTTATGCGGTTGATGCGTATGTTATTATTGTTAACCCCCCTCACCCTCACCCTTATGAGCAGATTTACAGCCTTGCCAATAGGTATGAGTTAATCCTTTTCTTGTGTTGATTGTGTGTTTTGTAATATGACATTTGTGGTACATGCTAGCCATCTGTATTTGCATCAGTTTTATGATGGATGGATAGCATGTGACTACTCGTGTGACCCAAACTATTGCATTGTTGGCACAGACAAGTGATTGGTGATCCCTTTTGTTGATGCATGACGCAACAGTGAATGTGCAGGCGTAACTCATTCGACTAATGATAGAGGGACAACAACATGCATATGGGATACACCTCACCCGATGCTTAGAGAAACACTGGTTGATCAAAGAGGAATAGTCTCAATTAAGAAGAGACTTGGTCAGACTTACTGGTGTGGTGAACAAGCTAACCCTGGCCATGACACATCTAGAGAAATGGGGACTGCATCAGAACCAAGATCATAGTAATGGCACCACTAGGAACAAGATCCAAGATGATGATGTGATGACAATGTGTAGAGCTAGGGGTCAGCAACATACTCCCCAAACCGATGGATTTTAAGAATACCCAATGTGCCCATAATGTTAGAAGATACACCTGGATATGTGTTTGAAGGATACGAAGGTGTCTATCATTGTGGTGAACCAGGGCACCATGTTGCATCTTGCTTAAGACGTGTTTCACAGCAGCAAGGACATGCAAAACAATTATGACAGGAGACACACAGTGTTACCTACAAGGTAGGTCCCTTAGATGCCACCTAGATAGATTTAGTTGCCATAGTATGGGACGACCGAGGGTGTAGGCAGCGAACATTTCGGGTGATCAAGCGATGTTAGTACCGACTGGACAACATGATGGCATGAAAGTACCCACCACATACACTACTGTATAGTACTATTCCAAGTATACTCCATGACCACTTAATATATTCGATACCTTGATGCATACGCTTCTTTCCTAGCCTTGAAAGAGATGACTTAGGCTATGTTTCAAGAAATGACATTTCCTAGAAGGGATAGTCATATCACTAGGTGAATACGCGTGTCTTTGTTGCAACCTCCATTTTCGTAGTGTAAGAGTACAAAAAATTTTGTTGCTACTACCAAACTACCAAATGATAAGCAGACAACGATCAGGATAGTACTATGAGAACACTATGCTGTTTTGTTTGCCTCAAGCGATTAGTGGTGTGACTCGACTCCTCTTGACTCCTTTAGTGTTGACTAGTAGAAATCTTAACCCCTAGGCAATAGTAGTTATAATAGATTCTAGAGAGATCACTAGCCCAAATAGATTCTGGAGACACCACACAATTAATCTCTCTCTTTGTCTACACCTTAGAATTTTATGAGGTTGTGAACCTTGTACTAGCCAACTAGAGGTATGATAGGACTCCAATAGTAACACTAAAGAATGGAGTGGCACCTAGGAGGGCTAGATCACTGTAGAGATTGAGACCATGTGGTAAGGAAATATAGTGCCTTCTACATTCTGTTAGTATAAGTTAGTAGAGTCATACCCTAGACTATAAGGTTGCTTAAGTACATCTTACCTAGCTAGTGATGCGACCAACCTCATAGTATGAATTAGTAGACATAGATAGCGAGATCTGATAGAATTTTAGTAGTGCTATTGGAGTGAAGAACCCTAGAAGTGTCTACTTGGTCCATTTGACCACCCAATGTGCATTGAACGGTCTACCCGATGGAACATGCACGCTTGGTTGAACCTTGAACCAGCCCTACTAGTGGTATCTAGAACTACTAGAAAGTCTTAATAGTAGACAGATTTAAGTACACACTATGAGTAAAGATGTAGTGTAAAACCCACGATTCGAATCATGGTTTTATATTTAGAACCGGTTGGTTCGACTGTTATTTTCGAGTCGAGTCAGTTTCAGAACACGTGTAGTGAGCCGACGCCAGTCGCATGTATGAGCTATGAGGGTCATGCGTACCCAAGTATATGATGATAACGTCATGAACATAGCAGAACAGAATGAGTTATCAGATATATGAGAGTATGCCAGTTACTTTTTTATTTTTATATATAGTGAATCGTAGATTTAGTTTTAGGCCGTTTACTGCGTTAGAACGCGTTACTGGTAGTTTGGGTGGGTTGATAGTCCTAGAGTATATCATTATGATGTTTCGGTGATTGTTTTATTTTCTAGGATTTTCCCGATTTTTCTGGATTTTTTTAGGATTTTGTATGACTTAGTTATTATTCTTAACTCGAGACGGAGTCGAGTCAAGTAATATTTACAAGTTTGCCACCCAACCATTTCTTCTCCTCCCCCAACACTTTCCCTTCCAAACCCTAGCCACCCCATTGTTTGGTGCCGCCACTCGCCGGCGCCGTTGTCGCCTTGCCACCGGGCTTCGCCGACTAGCCCCACCATGGCGTCGCCGTTCCACCCCGACCAGGCCCGGCCACCATTTGGCCACCGCGATGCGAGGAAGCCGCGCCTTTGCGCGCGCTTCCGTCGCCGGTTGCGCCGCCGGCGACCCTCACCGCCGCGATCCAGCTATAGCCTCAACACCTTCGACCACCCGGCGACCTTCCCCGACCGGAGTGGAGGCCATTGCCGCCCAGGCCGGCCGGATCTAGCTACCCATCGCCGCCGGACTTAATTTTGCCCGTAGCCACCTCGCCGACTTGTGAGCCGTCGCGCCTCCGAGCCGGTTCCAATGGTAACCAATATGACCCCTATCCAGCTAGTAGACGCCGCCGGCGATTGCCGCCGGAAAGGTGCCGGAAAACCAGTGAAGCCGCCGGAAAACCGCCAGAACCTACCGGAAAATTCGGATTCACGGGAATTCGCCGGATCTTCCGTGGAGCTCATCCAGTCGATCCCGATCGAACGTCGGATCGCCGATGAGCGCCGAATTCGAGCTCCGAGACGCGCGACGGAACCCTAGCCGTCGCCGATTGCCGACGACGTGAGGTATAATTACCTCCGATTTGATTATTTAAAATTGATGATGATTGTTAGCATAGCATGCTAGAATTGGTTAGTTGTCAGGATAAATGTATGACTATGAATGAAATGATGATTGCATGATGCAATTAATTGAGAATGAAGGTTAAGTGATCTAATGAGGTAGATCGAGTCGGAGCATGATGATGGATCACGACATAAGTTAGAAAAACATAATAAAATTGGTATGAATAGGATGAGTTAGGATTACTTACATTTATGATTATTTGATTGTTGATTGTGATGGATGATTATTATGTTGTGTGTTGATTATATGACGAGTTTGATGCATCATTTAGTTAGCGGGCGTTAGTATTTAGTTTTGATGTGTAGGTACGGAGTAGGAGCTCGCCGCCTAGGCGCGATGACACGCTTGGAGCTTCTACCAGGTCCGTTTAGGACTCGACTCTGTTTTACGTTCTCTTCTATTGTATGTTTGATTTTATTATTTGCAGGACGGGTTAAGTGGCGTTTTATTGGATCCCACTTAACTCGGGCCATCTAGCCGAACAAATTTTCGGATTAATAACCCCTCAGGATGAGATCCCTGAGGATGATTTCGAAAACAAGATCCACCACAAGTTGCCTTCGGGCCTATTATGTAAATCCCTAACTAGCCCATATATATATATATATATATATATATATATGTATAGTTTTCACGTTTTCAGTGAGACGAGAGATGGAGAAACCGACTGCACGTACCATGAGCGGATGCCGTGACAGTCAAAGCGGGCTCTGGATTAGTGCCAGCGGACTATTCCATTCTTGAGGGATCCTGACAACTCTGTGCTTGAGTTCCTCACACCCGGAGAACGTGGAGGTTTACAAGTACTATTTAGTACAGCGCATGTCCGGACTTGTGGTTCAAAGGGTACTAAAGGCTATTGCCTGAGAGTACTCGGCCTTCGTGCTCAAGGCCAGGAGAAATATGGAGGTAAGGAGAGGTCTTAGGATTTGAGACCAAAAAATGAAGTAAGAAAATGCCAAGAGCGGCACCAGCAGTAGTAGATCAGTAAGTTTTGGATGCTACCGGGTTTGCAGCCCAATGGCTCCTCAGTAGTGGCCTTCAGAGTTTTCACGTGGAGTATATGATGTTTTCTTTAATATGAGAGTTTGCTCTTATAGCCAGCTTGTTATAGTTATTTTATTTTCCGGACCAGTAACACTTGTTACTGACGTGTTTTTATACTATATTTAGGTAATAATCACGAGTTGGAGGAGCCAGCTTGGACGGAGGAGCACTGTTGTCACTTGCACACATGTTAGTCGATTGAGTGATTATATTGTGTTTATAATGTTATTATATAGTGAATGGTGTGTAATTTAGTTTGCATGTCATCCATGTAGTATCAAGTTAGGAATTTGTAAATTCATCCATGCACGACGAGTAATATCTCATCTTAAGATGCCGAGATTAGATTCGCTCGAGTTGGGTTAGGGTTAGCCGACCTAACCGGGGCTTGTAACATGCCGGTTCGGTTCACGAGCGTGGACTGGATTTGGGGTGTTACAGAATTGGTATCAGAGCCACTCTCGGTTGATTAAGATATATGATACTTTTATAGGTGATGTGTGTGCAAAGAGTGCTCCTAGTCTAGTTGGCAGGTATGTTTCTGTTTATTTTCTTTACATGCCAATTTTTCTTCATAAGTTATTTGGATAACAGTGTATTCAGAACTAGATCAGAAATATGTGGAATGGGTATAAGATCCCTTCTTATACCAGATCTAGATGTCAGCAGGAATCTGACAAGATTGTCATGATGGGCTTAGAGACCTACTAGTTCTGTCCATCGCATAAGTGAATTGGATGATTGACCAGATGTTCATGTCTTGCATGTCACCACATTAGTCCTGTTTCCATGGAACATGGTGTACATGATAGGAATGAGTTAAAAAGAAAAGGGGTAACAGTAAGGAGCTTGAAGTATAGAGATACTAGTAAGTTAGTTGGCACATGAGATGGACCACTTCCAGAAGAAGTGATGAATGAAGATGAGTGGTGAGGTGGATCGACAATCTGATGGGCACTTCACCACCTCCCTCTTCCACTAGTTTATGACCTACTGGCAACAATTTTGGCTTCTTTTTGCCAGACAGAGGTCTCAAAATGATGAGGAAAAGATCTAGACCACCATTGCCTACGAGATTAGATAATTAATAGGATTCCACCAGAGATAAGGTACCAGACCAGTGATTGCCGTTTGAGGGCCAGTCAATACTGATGAAAGCAGCCACCCAGATTTCAGGAGATTAGAGTGAGTTTGGCATAGGTTTACCATCAGATGTGTCAGCACCATGATCCAAACCCCTCTGGATCAGACATGCATGATTGGACAACCTAAGCAGAGTTGTTAGCAACCACGTCTAGGGAGACATACAAATGAAGGAACACATGACAGAGAAAATAGTGGATTTACGATGCGTACGACCAGGATCAGATTTTTTTAGCACTTAGGTGTAACGACCCGCCATTTTTCACAACATTGTGAGCCTAGCTGGCTAGGTGTTACTCACAATTTAGGAAATATGTTTATCATTTCTAACAAAAACATATATAAAGATCCCACAGTCTTGGACCGTTTCCCAGTAGCCACACTTATTTCTCAAATAAATAAAAAGGGAGTCCCCATATTTATTTTGCTCCATGCTCTGGTTGTCAATGACCTAATTTTGTATCTGGACACCTACAGAGGCAATTCCGCTTTATTGATTACAACACTAAGTAGTATAACATATAAAACAAGTCAAGTACATTCCACTATTTCCCTATGTTCATTTTAATATGCGGTGGAGCAATTCCGCTATACTCTAAAACAATGCGGAGGAGGTATCTGCTGTGATCCGCACACCCCAGCCGTAGCCCTTTTGTGGGGAGGCTACCACTACCATCTCCAGTGCCAGTGCCTCGCACACCCCGGGCGTAGCTTCTTTGTGGGGAAGCTATCAATGCACTCAGGTGATTGCTACGCCCCGTTTGTGGGGAAGCTCTCACTACCAATTCTAGTGCCAATGCTTCACACAACCCCAGCCGTAGCCTTTTTATGGGGAGGCTATCACTGCACTCCAATGCCAGTACCTTGCACACCCCGGCCAAAGCCTTTTTATGGGGAAGCTATCATTGCACTCAGGTGATTGCTACACCCTATTTGTGGGGAAGCTCTCACTGCCAACTCTAGTGCCAGTGCCTCACACACTCCGGTCGTAGCCTTTTTATGGGGAGGCTATCACTGCACTCCAGTGCGATGGAGGAATTGCTGTGCCTCGCTCACCCCGGCCGTAGCCTTTTTGTGGGGCGGCTATCACTACTCCAAAACAATGTCGATGCATTACACAATTTACGCACATAATACGACCATGTGCCGGACTAAGTCAATTCTTTGACCTCGGTTGCACTCGGTGCATGGTGGTCGAATCTAGGCTCAGGCCGACCTAGGCTACCAACAAGGAAAGTACGATGTTCTACCTATTATACGTACTTGACTTGTGATTCCGTCTGACTGTGATCCATTAACCCTAATTTGAATGAGGGCATAAAATTATACATTAGTATAATTTTATTTGCAAGAACCTACATGCAACTACATGACTAATATACTATCAATTTTAAAATGATGTAATTAGTTCATGTTAGCCTTCATTACTTATTGAATTTTCAGCAATTCTAATGATAATTAATTATTAATTATCCCCATCCAAATCCCCATTAACTAGTTGATAATTTAATTATTAACATGTCTCATACTTAATTATTTTGTATTTACCTTATATTCTAACTCGACCGCATCGAGTTCTCCCATATTTACCCGGTTGCCATTCTACTTTAACAATTCATTTAACGACCCCAAAGCTCCCAGCTTTATTGTAGTCAACTAGCAAAAGTCGGTATTTTCACCATGCATGGCGACCAATCAGTAACGTGGCGGCCTCCATTTGCTGCGATGGCATCTCCAACTTGGCTACCACATGGCAACCCTCAACCAGTCCTTTCCAACCCCGACCTGACCATGGTGACTCCATGTCGGTCGCATAATCAGCCCATGACCCATGGCGACTACCATAGTCGGCCACATAAACAGCACCCGACCAGACCCATGGCGGCTCCCCTTGCACCACCATGACGACGACCCTCTAGCACCACCACGGCGGGGCCCCCAACCAGCATGGCTAAACCACCACACAGACACCGACCTGTTCTCCCCTCAGATATCAGACCTGCGTGCCTCCTTGATGGTCTATTTTGGCCCTCTAAGGTGACTCCATACGGCCAGCATCACCGTCGGGAGTAATTCCCACCTCCAGCACGTCAACCCCGCACCATGGAAGGAAACATGACATGGTTGCTGTTGGAAAACAGCAGGACGTCCTCCTGGTTTTCTTCTTCCCTTGTTGATTTCTCATTTAATTCTTAAGTTTATCATGTTTATGATTTATGCAACATGTCTATGCATGCAACAAAAAAAAAGGAAAGAAAATTACCCGAGCAAAGGATGATGCCGGCGTCTGTCTGAAGAGAAATTATGTGGATGACGCCCTCCTCTTCTCTTTATATAATATCATGAAGGCTAGGGTTTGCAAAAACTTACTTCGCCCATATTTCACTTAATCGAGTAACCAGGTAATCGATATGATTCACTTTATTGTTTAAATGGTTTGATTCCGCTTGACTGATTAAACAATAATTAACCGGTTAAAATAGTTTTCACTTAACCGGGTAATTCACAGTGAACTGGTTGATGGTAAATAATTTGTATGGAAAAAATAAAATTTCCAACATTCGATCCCACCGTGACAAACGTATTTGTTTATATTATTATTAATATATTTTTTCCCATGTCTTTACATTAGGTAGCACTGTTGCTGACGGAGTTGCACAACCACCGAACGAGTGCACAACTGTCGTTCGAGATGCACTACCACCGATCGAGTTGCACAACCGCTAACCGAATTGCACAACCGCCGACCGAATTGTACAACCGCCGACCGAATTGCACAACCGCTGACCGAGTTGCATAACCGCCGACCGAGTTGCACGATCGCCGACTGAGTCACACAACCACGGCCGAGGTGCACAATCGCCGTCCGAGATGTACTACCACCGATCGAAGCACACTACCCCCGTCTGTGTATTGCTCATCTGGTGACCGAGTAGATTAGTTAGAGTGTAGTAAGGCTAGAACTTGAGGAACATGATATAGCTACAATGGGATTAGCAGAACATAGAAGAGGTAGGAAAACAAAGGTTATTTTGATGAGATGGCATAGGATCCAACTTCACAAGCTCTCTTGCAATTAGTGTCTTGACCTGACCCCCTTGGGTCAAATGAATATTGCAAGATAACCCCATCAGGTACTGCTAGTGACAGTCTAATAGGGATGCGCATGGACAGAATCAGGGAACATGACAGTGTGACCTCCAGATGGGACGGTCACAATGATCAGACTATGCAGATTGCATGCTAGTATATTTATGGGCCACAACTAGCATACATAGATCAGATGGTTAGTAGACGGTCACACACGTTGTTGAACCCATTTAGTGATGGGCCAACTAGCGATAGGAGCTCGACTTATATTAGAGTATTGGCCATAGATAGAAGGTTAGTGAGGAAGCGTCCTTTAGAAGGATAGTGATTCCCTTGTGTTTCGTTAGCACAATTAGGTTCTCACCTTGAACCATAGGGTTGAGCCTTACCTTGAGTATAGCGGTACCTTCATGGTACTAATTAGGGTTTACAGTATAGGTAGAGTTGTAGACCGACCTTTTGATGAGGATTTCACCCTAGCAAGAGAGCGATGTGGACAGAGACTTCAGACAGCACAGACCATGCTGACCAGACAGAGTGATATCAGTGTATGCTCATCTTGATTGATAGCTTTGCTTGAGAGTCTACCACAGTGGTAGTAGTTATGTGAGTCAAGATTAGTGCTACAAATCGGTACGTGTAACACTCTTATTTCGGCTCACCCGTGAACCGACCCGGAAATGTCATCGGCGACCGAACC
>JAURVB010014769.1:0-19186 GCA_033002965.1 Piper betle | reverse complement strand
TGGCAAAGAATCCAAAAGACAATGTGCTTTCCTGTGTTCAAGACTGTGGAAACGGGAAAACTTTTTAAGAATGCCGCGCACTTACAAGCAGGCTTGCAAATTTTACGAAGAGTCCGTTGATTTTTGTGTTTGTTCATATATAGCATATATATATCTGAAAGTTTTTATGAAAATGTAGGTATAAGCCTTTTGTAAATAAATGCACACTGATACATTGTTACCATCCAATTGGAGTTGCAAGAAAGGGCCTAAGAAAATTTGTACAAAGTGAAACCAAGAAAAAAACAAAAGAAAGAAAAGAACATAGAAGAAGTGATTAAAATTTATTTAGTTTTCAACTAAATAAAATTTTCACTCTGAAATCTAACTGAAGTTTTTCACTCAGAAAAGCAAATAATAACCGTAACAGTTTTTGTGATTATACAGAGAACTTAACCCTTCCATCGTCTGCTGCACTTCCCTTGAAAATTGCACATTTTCCTCTCTGCTCCAGTATTCTGAGTGCTCTCATCAATAGTCCGATCAGTACCCTCCAGCTCTGATCAAAGATTAAACTTTAGAAAGATGACCAACGAGCTAAATTACACAAGTCTGATAAATAATTACATTGATCAGCACCTTGTTTAGCAAGTATTATTCAAGCTTATAACCTATTCTTCTACATACAGTAAAAAAGTAGCCTCAATTTGTTTCCACACCATTATAAACATAACTATCCCATAATTCAAGTTTTTGTACCAAATAAAATCTGGTAAACCAAAATTTCAGAGTTTTCTCGTTCCAAGAAATAAAAGAGAAGAAAAAATAGCACTCTCACTACCCGTTCCACAAGTTTCTATTCCACACTGTCCTCAAAAACCATTGTCTTTAACCTTAATACACAAAAAATAAAAAGCAAGTGAAAAATTATTCACACATATATATACATATATATCTCCAACTGCCCAAACCCCAAGTTTTGTTCTACTTACAAAGTGTAAGATACAATCAGCCCAATCTTGAATTCGCAAACACAAAATGAGGCATTTCCTGTGTAATTTGTCCATCCATTCTGCACGTCCTAAATAAAGGAACAAGGAACAAAAACTGAATATTTTCTGATATCTACATTAACCATATTGTTACGTTGAAAACACACCTTCAGACACCAATGCTGAAAGGAATGCTTCTTTAGCTTCATGGCTAAGGGATCCTGTATTGCCACGACATGGAGTAGATACATTACACCAATGGAAAAACTACAGCTCACATACCAATCGATGTAATATAAATATTTTTAAAGAAAGCGGTATGGAGAAAATAATTACTTTCAATTGCTGAGTTTGTGAATAATGGAAATTCTTGCTCAAGTCCAATTATAAATATTTTTGACTTTTGCAATACTCAAGTATAAGCTCTTTCCAAAGTTGAATTTGCTTCTCTCTTGTTTCCCTTACTGTTTGCAAACTGAAAGGAAAATAGGAATTCATACAAAAAACAAGAAGTGCGGAAGGAGAATCTGAGACATGAAAATTTATTGTTGGCTCCTTCATAATCAAGGATGGTATGAAAGTTGGATTTTTCTTTTTTAAAAAAAAATAAAAGTGGCAAAAGAATTCTTACGTAAAATATGGGGGTAGTTAAAGAAATGCGGCAATTTAAAATCCCCTAGTGACTCCTTCTGTCAAATGTGTCTCTGCAATTATATAATTGACAAGATTACATACAGAATAGAGCAGTAAAGAACTCCAGCTTTTCAAAGTCATTGCCAAATATGAACAAAAAGGGAGAATGCACTGCCCGACAAAAGATTAAAAACCATGTTTCAGTAAATGGCAACAATTCTTAAAGTCAAATAAAGGGAGAATGCACTTTCTGCAGAAAGTCGAATATGCTATATTTTCTTCAAGTCAAGGCTTGAACTAATAGCCCTTTCATTCAAGCTAATTAACCACAACAGTCTAGGATCACTACAAGCATCAATGACAAAGTAGGATTGGCAATCAGTTTATCACATCTCAATCCCTCAATTGAGCCAGACGTCGATAAATTGAGTAATAAAATTTAAAACAAGGATTCAAATCACACATTGACCTTACTGAGCATGACCTATTAAAGTCATAAAAATCGATGCGAAATCGAACTTGAAAGGTGTAATCATATGATCAAAATATTATCCATAATGTGGAACTAAACTCATATAACTAGTATAAGACATGGCAGCAACCAAATTATGAGCAAACTTAAGACTGATTACAACCACTCTGACTGAGATACGCACTCCACCCAGCTTCCAATGCAAGTTATAACTACAACATATGTTCTAAATATTCTACTCTAAGCATAAATTGGTCTAATTTCAATGACATTTAACCCATTTTATAACACAGTTTGTGCTAGTACACCCAATTACCAAGCTATAACTCTCTCGTCTTCCTATTCTATGCACCTCGATTGCCAATGTACTCTGATAATCGTCAATAATTCAACACACAGCAACAACAACAACAACTAGCAGCACAACGGATTCATCAAAGTCGAAATCCAAAGAGCACGGATTTTTAACTTCCAGAACAATCTAGCAAAGGCAAAAGCAGAAAAAGGCCCAACCTTTATCTCGAATCAACAAACTTGATCCACCCCAAGCTTCCGATTTCTTCCACCTGACACCGCCGGCGAAGTTCTCCAACTCGCAACCCCACGCTTGATCATATGTGGAGAAGAGAGATGGAGGCGGCAGAGGAGAGATGGGAGGGGAGGAGGCGGGGGAGATGGTCGCCGGCACCTGGTCAGTGACGGTGGAGGAAGACGGCGTTTGGGAGGAGATGGTTCGACGGGAAAAAGGGCGGGAAATGGTCACAACTCTACGGGAAGTAAATGGAATTATCTTTTTGTTCGAAACATGTTTTCCATATAATATTGTTGTAACGATCGGAGCTCAATAATTTAAAGTCTCTTTTTATTATAATTTTAAGATTAACTTATTTTATTTTAGATATTAAAATATTACATATTTTGTGTAAGAGGCTATTTTAATCGTAATAGTTTTTTTATTTTATACCTTATATATTTTTCTATTGATTGATGTATTATGTGAAATGATGAAAAATTAATCAAGTATTGACCGTTGAGCTGACAATAAAATGATTAAAAATTGATTACGGTAGAACTTCATGAGATCAGTTATAGTAAATGGTATTGACCAGCTGTAATCGAGCTGTTTATAGCCCTGAGTCGATATTGACTAATGGTGGATACTTTGGACATACGAAAATTTTTTAGGGCTCGAGTAGGACTATATAAAAAGTAAGGACCAGAGAATATATAATATTCAAAATTAAATAATTAAAAAATAGTTTATTCCTTAATGAGTAATAATATGTTGTAAGACCTTATAATTAATATTACTATAAAACTCAATAAGCTTTCGCCCAAATAACCTGTTCATTAAATATATTTATGTCACTTTTGTTATTTAAAAAATAATTGACTGAGATAAGCACTCTACCCAGCTTCCAATGCAAGTTATAACTACAACATATGTTCTAAATCTTCTAACTCTAAGCATAAATTGGTCTAATTTCAATGACATTTAACCCCTTTTATAACACAGTTTGTGCTAATACACCCAATTACCAACCTATAACTCTCCAGTCTTCCTATTCTACGCCGTGTCCAATCCACCGACTGCAAAACGTCTCAATCACTGCCCATTCAAGCTCCATTTCCAGCATGCTTGAAACTCCAAAAGCCAACAAGATAGACACAACCTTGTTAATTGATTTTACAGAGCACTTATTAAAACTATGTTCATAAATATGTATATGATACCCATCTCATGCTTTGTATCATACATGGTTGTAAAACTTGGAATCGGAATCGGAATCGATTTTCGAAGGAGTCAATAAATCAGATTGAATCGGTCTAAATCGGACATGAATCGGTTCAGTTGAATCGGTCCAAATCGATTATATATAATAATTTAACAACTCATAACATAAATATATAAAAAATTAGATATTGATGTCATTTTGATATTATTGTGTGTATTATATTTTAGGATATTTTTTAATATTTTTTGGATTTTTTAAATTATTTTAATTAATTATTATTTTTTACTCGAATCAGAATCGAGTCAACTTTTAATTACGAGAATGCCACTCCCTCTCTTCACCCCCGCCGTTCCCGCCCTGCCTCCCCCACCGGCCCCACCATGCCCAGACTCCTCCGGTCGGCCCTGCCCCACCCCGTCCCCCTCCTTGCGCATCTACCCTGCCCTGCCACCCTAGTCCCGTTGGCCCCGATCCGTCCCCCTGTCGGCCCCGCCTCCCCACTCCGGCCCAGCCCCGCCCTGCCAGAGTGAAGGGGCGGCAGCGGCGACGGAAGGAGAGCAAGGGGTATTTCTGTCATTGTAAACTTTGAATTCTTATTTTACCTATATATAAATAATTTATATAATATAAAATTTAAGGGTATTTTAATAATTTATCCAAACTGATTCAAAAACCGATTCCACCCCAAATTTGAAACGGATCCCGCTCGATCCGATTTAAATCGGCCGATTCCGATTTTTCCAACAGTGGTATCATACACCATTTTTGTCCCTTGATGAACCAAACCCATATTAGAATTTGCTTGATACACATTACGAGGCATTAAAAGAAAAGGCAACTACGTGCATCGATGTCTACGCACAAAAATATAACATACTTATCGCAAAGACCATGTGATACCATGCAAAGCAGCCTCAAACAAAGCTCAATTCGATGTCACATGCGATACCATGTGAACCTTCCTTGTTATTTCATTCCACTCTGGTTTGGAGGAGGTAGTTTTCTGCATTAGCAAAGCAGTTGGAAGTGGTGAGACCCAACCCACCAATCAATTATGTAAGCATTAGTCTTTTGTATTCAATTATATATATATATATATATATATAGGGCAGCGCTACAGTGCGCTGCCCTATTTTGGCAGCGCCAATGCGCTGCCTCGTGTGGGCCGTCGGATCTTGATCCGACGGCCCACAATCAAACCACCCACCCACCCACTATTGGACCGACCCGCTGGACCCGTCTGGACCCGTCCGACCCGCCGGACCCGCCCTCCCGCCCGCGACCGGCCCGCCCCTCCCACCCGCGATCGCCCCACCGCGGCCTCGCCGCCTGCCGCCGCGGCCTCGCCCCCTGCCGGCGGCCCTGCCCTCCACCCCCTCCCCCCACCCGGCCACACCCCGCCGCCGGAGTCCCCGCCCTCGCCGGCACCCTGGAGCTGCCGCCAACCCCCCCTTCTCCGCCACCGCCGCCGCCAGATCTGCGCCCCTGCGCCCCCCGCCCGGCCCCGGCTGGCGCCCCCTGCCACCCCCCTTCGCCACCGCCCCGTGTTGTTAAACATTATTATTATTAGTTTAATCCCTTCATTTGGACTACTTTGTTTTATTTTAGTAAGAGCGTCTTCTTATTTTGTAAACACCTGAGTGTTTCCTGTAGGACTTCGCACACACCAAACATTAATTTGTTTCCTACCATTCTCTCGTACCAGGCTGCACGTTCATCTGTAATGTTGTGCTTCTTCTTCAGCTTCTTTGACACAAAATCCATGGCTGCTGCTACAGCATACTTCACACTCATCCTCTCCATGAGGCTAAAATAGCCTAAATTTTCAATTTGTCAATGAATTCAATGAAAACTTAGAAGAACAAAGCTCAAAAAAGGAGCGCACAGTATATATCTTTAGATCACTATGCTCCTGAACAGGGTATGTCATATTCAAATCATGTGGCACACAACACTTGGATCAAACAATGACATAATGGATGAAGAATATTTTTTTCTGCATAGAGAACTTCGAGAAGACGTCAAAATGACTATCCATTGCTTGTAATGTAGTCAAATGCTTCTAGGCTTTAGATGTATTCCGGTATATATTTGGTGACAGAACGTGAACCAAATGATCATCAACCCACCTACAAAATAACAGGGTGTCTGATAAACCACTTAAACAATATTTGAATTCAGTTCGTGATATTCTACTTCTAACAAATTGGAAAACTCTTAAATCCCAACACTAAAAACTCTTTCAAATATTAGGAAAATCTATAAAGTGGCAATCAGTTCGCAAAACATACACCATTCCCATTGAAGAAAAAAGCAAACAACTAGAGATTTTATCACTTGCACGTGTGTTTGTCCGATATAAGTATATTTGACGAATCTACATATTACATTTTAACTTATAACAGTTAGTAAAAGTATAGGCCTCGTCATCACACACACCTTATCCCAACCAGCAAGCAATCAGGAGCATATACTTTGTTCAACCAATTAACAATGAGAAGTGCTCTATGCCAACTGACTTTCCTGAAGAAACACTTCAAAGAGAAACAAACTAGATGAAAGTGAACGAAACAAGGTACAATAACCGGTTGACTAAACATACACTCACAAATACATACTTTCGCCACTTCTCTCCTCATCTTTTAAATCTGATTGATCTGGATGGATTTTGCAGCTCATTTTGTCAATTACGTCTGTCAATCATTCCAGGGTTAAAACAGAAACATGAATAGCATAACAATATGCAAACACATAGATGATTAATAAGTGTACATGCATTACACCTGATGATTCAACAAGTTGTTCACCATCCACATTCAGTATTAGCACTTTCTTATAATCCGACCATTTAATACTCCTTTTTGCTAAGGGGTTGACCTCCACAACATTGTATGGAATATCATGGTAGTACAAGAATGCTGAAAAACAATAGCATAAAACAGTAAACACAAAAATTCAGTTATTTCTGAATAAGAACAGTATGTAGAATCAGTTAGTTTATGGTATGCAGAATTGCATTGTGTGTCCGATACATATGACATATTACGAACGAAAAAGATGAGCACATCAGAATATCATAATGCACCATCATTATACTATATATATCATGTAGCATGTTGCAAAGTTTTCACTAGGTCTCATCACCACACAAATCTAGAGTCCTATCATTTAGAAATTAACACATTTCATGAGTTATACACTTTCTAATCAACCAATTTCAACTTTCAACAAGACTACACATGTAAGCTACAAACATTACGAATAATCCTCAAGCAATACTTCCAAACAAGCAAACACCAACTAAGCAAATGAACCAATTCCAACAGAAATCACTTTTGAATGTCACATCTGGTAGATGAAATGCTTATTAAGACATCCAATCCAACAGATCCTTATAACTATCGTCGTTGCTCTAGCAAATGATTCACACAGGTTGCAGTAATCTTCTGTAACAAAGCCAGAATGAAGAAAAAATCGAACTTGTTTTGTCACGTAATCACATCAATTATTTTGTAAATATTAGCAGTAGAATCATGCATAAGAAAATAAACAAAAAACTTATTAGAAAGTGAACCAAACAAGGTACAATAACTGGTTGACTAAACATGCGCTCACAAATACATACTTTCGCCACTTCATCTCCTCCCCATATTTTAAATCTGATTGATCTGGATGGATTTTGCAGCTCATTTTGTCAATTATGTCTGTCAATCATTCCAAGGTTAAAACAGAAACATGAATAGCATAAAAATATGCATACACATAGATGATTAATAAGTGTACGTGCACTACACCTGATGAATCAACAAGTTGTTCACCATCCACATTCAGTATCAGCACTTTCTTATAATCCGACCATTTAATCTCCTTTTTGCTAAGGGGTTGACCTCCACAACTTTGTATGGAATATCATGGTAGTCCAAGAATGCTGAAAAACAATAGCATAAAAAGTAAACACAAAAATTCAGTTATTTCTGAATAAGAACATTATGTAGAATCGTTTAGTTTATGGTATGCAGAATTGATTGTTGCTGATACATATGACAATTACAAACGAAAAAGACAAGCACAATCAGAATATCATAATGCACCATCATTATATTATATCTAGCATGTAGCATGTTGCCAATTTTTCACTAGTTCTCATCACCACCAAATCTGGAGTTCTATCATTTAGAAATTAACACATTTCATGGTTATACACTTTCACAAATACACATCAATTTCAATCCTTTCAACAAGAATACACATGTAAGCTACAAAACCATTCACCTATTGAAATGAAATCCACCAAGCTAATACCTTCCAAACAAGTCAAACACCAACACCAACAGCTAAATTCAAAAGGACATCAATTTTGAACAAGGAAATCACTTTTGAAGGTCAAATCTGGCAGATGAAATGCTTGTTAAGACATCCAATCCAAAGTTCCTTATAACTATCCCCGTTGCTCTAGCAAAAGATTCACACAGGTTGCAGTTCAAGTTATTCTTGAAAAGAAAACAATGTCATAAAGCATCATAATTATATCTGATTTAGGATCGAAAATTGTATTGCCAATAGTCCCACCATAAATTTAAAAATTAGTCAGCTGCAAATAAATTGACTTCTAGCTACTGCACAATTTAATGTGTTGCCCAACTTTTATCAATTGAGTAACATATTTGTTTTTATAGCTATCATGAAGCCAACAATAATGATGCAAAAACATAGGAGATTAGGTAATCATTTTATGTTGAGAGTGTTTTCTTCCCTATATTGAGTGAAATAAGGACATAAAATTAAAATTTGAGATGAAGCCAACTACAAGAAATAGAAAACAAACTCTCAGCCCCAATTTACTAAACTGACACAGTAGTTTAGAAAGCTTGTTACCTGCACTTCTACTTCAGTTGAAATCTGCAACGCACCCAATATAACCGAAATGTTTGTCGCAATTTGTTTAACCTGAAATTTTCAGTCATAATAAATTACAGATTACCTACATCTACTATGAGGTTGATATTTATAGGCAGTAATAAAAGTAGAACGCAGTAAACAGTCATGAAACCTGTGACATAGTAAAAAACTACAAATTCCCCATTGATCTGCCAAACCAAAGTCCAACCAATAATGGAAACTAGAATACAAAAATAAAGTAAAAAGAAAACCTGTTCAACTCTATCCTCCCTGGCAAATCAGAATAATCAAAGGATGAAAGTACAAACAGAGACAATTTAGTCAGTGTGTTGGTGCATTGATGTTACAATTTTAACCATGAAACCAATATAGTGTATAGAACATAAAAAAAGTCAATTCATTACGGAAGCATTTCTCACAAGTAACATTGATCATTTGCCACTTTCATTTCACGTAATCATCACCACCATGAATATCATCAATAAAAAAACAAAGTAACTGTTTACACAGGGTGCTTAGTCTAATATAAACTTCAAATGAGCAAGAAATAGGTTGAAGTTATATGTCATTTTTTTTGCAATATATATTATAGAAAAGCATCATGATAAGATTGCTATTTGAGGAACGCTAATAGATGTGCATAAGTTGTATGTTGTTGAGGCTAGAATATGATATAAGGTAAAAAATATATTCACTAACATCACACACTGCAGGAGATCTTACTTAGGTCAAAGAATTAAAATGGAAACCTAAGGCTTGTGTAGTTCTTTCTGCTGATTCCTTTCATCCGTCTGAGTTGGTCCAATTTTTTTCACCCTTGTCAATCATTTGCCTCGGTAAAATGTTCAAGGCAACAATTCTAGTGTCAAAATTTTTTTTGCTATCTTCTTGATCAGGTGAATAATTTATGCATACTATCTCAAGTTATATTTTTTTGTACCTAATACATTGTATTCTTTGTTAAAGGAAAGAATTCGAGTAGGGAAGGAACTCTTGGAAGCAAAGGGAATTGACTTTGTTATGCTATGGCATATTTATTAGTATATATTTAAGACTTGAATCAATGAATAATTTATTTCATGTTTCATACTTGTAAATCATATTTTGTTTGCAGTATAATAGCTTTATGCAAGGCAAAGACAGAAGAGGAGAAAAGATCATGGTCAAAAATCCGTCAGCGGTTAGGAAATGAATCATTTTATCTGTTATTATAACCATAAGGAGCTCTGTTTAGTTTGTGCTATTTTCTTTAACACTAGCCTTCATCCTAGTTAATACCTACTTGCCTTCATTTAATGTGCTATATTTATATATATATATATATATACTATAGAGTGTGAAGTTGGATTGTTATATATTGTGTGTTCTTTTTAAGGAAGTGTGAAGTTAGTTGATAGTTGTATATAGAGTGAAGTTAGCGGATAGTTGTATATAATGTGAAGTTAGTTGATTCTTGTATTTAGTGTGAAGGGATATTGAGTCTGGATGTTACAAACATCAACATGCAAAGTTTGAACCAAGAATGCAGATCTACTTTCCACACCTTCTGTTTGATGTTTGATCCCTGTCCAAGCGCTCACTTTCCTCTTTCAGTTCTTGCATCACGGCACTGCCTATTTCATTTGAGTCGTTGACGAGGCGCTTCAAGCATGAAAGATATTTTGCTTTAGCATCTGGACGGCTCATCATAAACTGCCGAACGTTAGGCTGCAGAAACAATTAAGTTACCCGAGGGAGTCACAAATCAAATTCAACACTGCTGTTAAGAACTACAAAAAATGATGGGCTGTATGAGAATGAGAGATCCAAGGTCCCGTCACACACAAACAAATGACAAAAACCAACCAAAAGATATTTTACTGCAACCTCCCACGGAATGGATCTTTACTAAAATGCTGCTTTTCATGGCTCTGCAAAATTACATTTTATGATGCATAACAAATCAGCTGAAATCCAGACTTGATGGTAAGTTCCTGATCATATACCTGTTTGAAGATATCAATAAACTGGCGAAGGGTGTGATCAAAGTTTCCAGTGATTGCCTTTTTCTCCTAGTATATCCACAAAAAAGAAAATTGAATAATCAAAAACCCAGAGAGAGAGGTGTAAGCAACTATAATATCAATTTTATAATAATGTATTGGTTTGTGAAACACTTTGGCAGTTTGGCTGGATATATCATTCCACACAACCAATTCTTTATAACTCAATCCTCAGATAATCCTAATAATGATGCACCATGTTAATTTCAGCTTGTTGAGAGAATATGTTTCTATATACACTCAACAACAATCAGTCAAAGATTAGTATTTCCAAATACCAGTTTATGATCAATTATTTTAGGCGATTAAATGAAAAGAAAAAATGCTTCAATATAAATCACTGTTGAAAAACATTACATTAACCTTAGGGAGGACTTCATGATACACACACAAACAAATTTCCCATCCACTAGACAGAAGTCTCACCTTTGAGTTCAAATAGTCACGCCTCGTGATTTCCAAAAGCCCAAGTAAATCGAGTGAATCTAACTGCATCATTGATGCTTAAACTCAGAAAAATACCTTCTTAATGCATAAAGCTCAACAACTTCCAGATTACATAATTACAACAGACCAGAATCATCAAGGCTGAATGTTTCACTTCATCTATTTGAGTTCCGACTGCGTTTACCTTTGGGTTTCCCAACAGCACCCTAAATATCCTGTCACAAGAAATGCATAGCAGTAAATAAATTATTCACATATTTTTATTACTATTTAAGACTCAAATATGACATGGGGCATACCATATATAAATTTAACATGAAATAATGAAGAAAATGGTCTCTAAAATGGGTAAAGATATCACAAATATTGCTGCACGCACAAGTTTGAATAATCAGTCAAATTGATTTGTTTCGCCATTTTACTATTACAAATAGTAACACTAGCAATGAAATATTCAGCACACTTTCATTAACAGTGGCAGTGATATCATAAATTTAAGAAATACCCTGTAATTCTTCATCATATCACTATTAACAAATTATTTCCCAATAATATAAAGCTCAAATACAAACAGTTGACATGATACCAACATAATGAAATATATAATATACATACCCAATTGAGCTATCAAGACATTTTTGTGCTTTCTCAAGTTCAGCATATGCTTCCAAACTGTTTTTCTTTCTCAGCTGGCTTGAAACGAGTATAGAAGCTCTAGCCAAATGAAGCATATTGGCTGCTACCTGTCGTCAAGAGAACAAAGACATTAATTAGAGCCAAAAAAAATGCTGAAACTAATTTTACACATGCTCAAATTTGCAGACCCAAAACAGCAACCATGTTGAACTGCTCTGCTTGTTTTTCTTCTTCCGCTTACTCAAATGCGTTGGGGACATGAATCCTAAACCAGGATCCATGCAAATACAAACGACAAAGTTCTGACGGCCGAACACTCTTCCTGACATCATATTGAACTGCTCTACCTTTTACTTAAAAACTTTTTACAATCACATAATTCAAATAAAGGACACCTAACAGCTGATTATAAGTTACTTGATAAAGATTATTCCTGAAGTAACAAGTTATTTAATTTATGTGCAGTTTTTTTTCTGACCTTTTTCCTGACATAAAGTGAATTTCGCGCATACAGACTCAACATATCCTAAATAATGAGAACGAAAACAAGAAACCTGAACATTGTCATGAGGAAGCAATTTCTTCCTGACCTCCAGGCACCTGGTAAAATCATTAAAAATAAAAAAACCAAATCATCATCTTCTTCTTCCACCTAATACTGAAAAGTAGTTGGGGACATAGATCCTCAACTAGGATCCATGAGATTAAATGACAATGTCGTTGCTACTTCAAGAAAAAAGGCAAGATAATACCTTCCAATGTCAAAAATATAAAAGATCACAATCATAATTGGCACCAACCTTTCTAAAAGATCTTGTGCCTCCCTAATATTTCCCAATGACTGAAGGGTGAAAGCAAGATTTTCAGCCGATGCTGCTGTTTCTAATGAATCCCATCCCTAAGAAACAATAACAAATAAACAATAAAAGTGAAAAACTGATATAAATTATTAGAAGTAATAAATTGGAATCTCAAATTCAAGACATTATACTTTTGACAGCTCCAGAACATGTAAAATTTTTCTTCGCCAAATTTCAGCCTCTGAAAGCCAATCAGATCTATGCAATGTCTACAATCAAAGAAACAAAATTCAGAGGGGATTATCAACATGTCATCCACATAAAGCAACAGAATAACAAAGTCACCATCATCAAACCTCTTGATGAACACACAGTGATCAGAAACAGATTTCTTGTACCCATTCTTTTCCATAAAAGAATCAAACTTTTTATACCACTGTCTAGGAGCTTGCTTCAAACCATACAAACTCTTTTTCAGTCTGCACACCATCTGTTCCTTTCCTCTGACTTTAAAACCCTCTGGTTGCTCCATGTATATGGTCTCCTCAAGATCACCATGAAGAAAGGCTGTCTTCACATCTAACTGTTCAACTTCCAAATCCAAACTTGCAGCCAAAGCCAGAACAATTCTAATAGAAGACATTTTAACAACAGGAGAAAAAATTTCATCGAAATCAATACCTTTCTTCTGTCCGAAGCCCTTCACCACCAACCTTGCCTTGTACCTTGGTTGTGTGTTATTTTCTTCATATTTGATCCTGTAGACCCATTTATTCCTTAATATTCTCTTCCCCTTAGGAAGATCCACCAACTCATAGGTGTGATTATCATGCAAAGATTTCATCTCATCTTGCATTGCCTTCAACCACTTCTCCTTTTCTACATGAGCTTTGACCTCACTAAAATTTTCTGGTTCTCCACATTCAGTAATTGTCACATATTCTGATGATGGATATCTTGTTGATGGAACTGGTTCACGAGCTGATCTCCTCACATTAGTTGGCTGCCCTTGATCAGAATCTCCATGTTCCTGTCCAACATCATTAACAAACTCATTAGAAATATCATCAGACACCACATCCTCACCCTCATCATCACTCGGTGGGGAAATAATTGTGTCATCCTGAGCTGCCTTTTCACTTCTAGCTGAGGTTGAAGGATCTTTTATCTTTTCCAAGCTTTCCTGAGATTTAGTTTGAGGAACTTCTTCCTTGCCAAAGTCCTCAACTGTTTGATCCTCCCTGAAAACTACATCTCTGCTTCGAATCAGTTTTCTATTCTTAGGATCCCAAAGTTTGTATCCAAACTTATCATCACCATATCCCAGAAAGATACATTCCACGGCTCTAGAGTCAAGCTTAGCCCTTTGCTCCTTGGGCACATGTGCAAAGGCTTTACAACCAAAGACTCTCAAATGAGAATAACTGACCTTTTTGTCACTCCAAACCCTTTCTGGTATGTCACTGTCCAGAGCATGTGTGGGAGATCTGTTGATTAAATAACAAGTTGTGCTCATGGCTTCACCCCAGAAGCTTTTAGGCAACTTAGCTGAAGACAACATACTCCTAACCCTCTCAGAGATGGTCCTGTTCATTCTTTCAGCCACTCCATTATGTTGAGGAGTATAAGGAACCGTCTTCTCATGCCTAATCCCATGCTTGCTACAATATTCATCAAACTCAACAGAACAATATTCACCACCATTATCACTTCTAAGACATTTCAAGAGCTTACCGGTTTCTCTTTCAACCAATACATGAAAATTCTTAAAGATGCCAAAAACATCACTTTTATTTTTCATGCCATAAGCCCACACCTTCCTAGAAGTATCATCAATAAAAGTGACAAAATAAATAGAACCGCCAAGAGATTTTACCTCCATAGGCCCACACACATCAGAGTGTACCAACTCAAGAACTTCTGACTTCCTTGTACTTGTGCTTGCAAAGGATGTCCTACATTGTTTCCCGACCAAACAATGGTCACAAGGACTAATTGTGATGTCCTTGACCTTGGGAAGGAGATTTAACTTCTTCAAAGTCTCTAGTCCCTTCTCACTCATGTGTCCCAATCGATGGTGCCACAAATCAGCAGTGGAATCAAATGAGGAGATATTAACCTCCCTCGAACCAGACTCATCTCAGTTTTGTACAAACTGCAACACTTCTTCCCTTTAGCAACAACAAGAGAACCTTTCACAAGTTTCCACACACCTTGTGCAAATTGTGAACCAAATCCTTCATCATCAAGCACTCTGGTTGACAACAAACTCATCCTTAAATCTGGAATATGTCTGACATTTTTAAGCACCAATCTGTAACCCGTGTTTGTTACTATATGCACATCTCCAAGTCCCACAATTTTGGAAGTATCACTATTTCCCATCTTCACTATTCCCAAATCTGAAGATTCATAGGTAGCAAAGAAATTTCTGCTTGGAGTTGCATGAAATGATGCTCCCGAGTCAACTACCCAACTAGCATCACAATCGGCCATCAAACAATCATTCCCACAATCAGAAAGAATCACCATGTCATCATGCACAACATTAGTGTTCGTTTCTCCTTGATCCTTGTTGTCCTTATTTTTCAAGTCTTTCTTGAGCTTCCAACAATCCTTCTTCATATGACCTGTCTTGTCACAATAATAACACTTCAAGTGCTTCCTGGATTTAGACCTTCCTCGACTCTTGTCCCTTCTGTCTGTGTCTCTATTTCTCGATCTACCTCTTGCCTCTTCTGACACTAATGCATGAGACCCTGAAGTTGGTAGAGATTTTCTTCTCACCTCCTCATTCAGTAAACTGCTTGTTACCATGTCCATTGTGAGTTTTCCATCCGGAGCAGCATTGCTCAAAGATATCACCAATGTTTCCCAACTCTCTGGCAAAGTGTTGAGGAGCAGGATAGCTTGTCATTCCTCATCTAGAGTCATCTTCATCCTGGCAAGTTGAGTAATAATACTCTTCATCTCATTGAGATGCTCACTTATGTCAGTTCCATCCTTATACCTCAAATTCACCAATTTCCTTATCAAAAGGGTCTTATTGCCAGCAGTATTCCTCTCATAAACTTCTTGGAGTTTATCCCATATTGCTTTTGAGGACGTCAATTCAGAAACATGATGATACACAACTTCATCTACCCATTGTCTCAAACAGGCCATAGCCTTCCTATCCAACTTATTCCAGTCTTTTTCAGTCACCTCTGCCGGTTTCTGACCAGTGATAGGTTCATATAAATCCTTGGAATATAGATGATCAATCATCTTTCCTTTCCAATAATGCCAGTTACTAGGCCCCTTAAGAGATATCATCTTAACATACTTCTCATCAGCCATCTTGTTGAAATATAAATCACAGACACACCAACTAGGCTCTTAGAAATTTCGTCGAACACCTGGTGGGCATCAAATATCAACAACCAAAACTTGCAAACCTATTGGCTCTGATACCACTTGTTGGGATTAACCAAATAAACCAAATACAAATCCCTATTTCAACATATAAGGATGAAAAGTACCAAGCAAATAGAGAGAGACAACAAGATAATTTTACGTGAAAAACCCTAAATTTAGGGAAAAAACCACGGGGCAAACGGCCAGATCAAATTCACTATATCACAATTTTGATACAGAATAGATCCACAGGAGAACAAACTTCCCAATACCAATTTACTGTACTTTCTACAAAATTGGTATAAAGTCGTAGAAGACAATAAAGGAAGAATATTACAGATTAAGAACTTGGCGAAGTTACCATTGACGATTGCAAGTCAATCTCAACAAAACATTCACCTTTCTTCAATCCACACATTTTTCTTTCTCCCTTTGCTAGCAATTTTTCTCCAAAACCCAAAAACCAGAAAAAACCCAGAGAAGAAAAGCGTCGTACGTTGCTTTTATCCCTTTCAACTAACCAAATTTGGAAAATCTTAATTTTTGCCCAAAACAGGGTTCTAAGTTCATGTATTTACGGAGGAGGGACAACCCAACAATTCCGGCCTCACATAATGCATTGGTTGTCTGTCCATCATTGCTATTGCAGTTTAACAGAACCAAAGCTCCAATCACATCAATTTCTCCCCTTAAATGGGTCGCATTTTGTTGGAATGGGCCACATTTGCCATTCTTATAGAAAGAAAGCACTTTTTCTACTTAATCCTGTCTCTCCATCAGTTTCATCAGATCAGAAAATGATTCCCTCTGCAAACGTTTCAATCTTTCAATCTGCAAATATGATCGTATTCATTAAAATTACATCATCACGCATCTAAAAGACAACAAAAAATATAAAGTCTTCCAGTGGTGAAATCGTATCTGTTTTACTATGGTCTTCCTGTCTCATACTACGACAAATAAAAGCTATAGACTAATAGTGAGTCATTATCAATAACCCCAAAGAGAACCACCAGGAATTCTTACACATAAGAAAGAGCACATCCTTTCTATAATCCTAATCTCCAAAAAGGTCAAACTTACTACCCACAAACACTTTGCTTCATAGAATTATTCATCGCTATAGACAAAATCACAATCGTCCACAAAACTTATCTCCACACTACAACAGAAAACCCTGAGCTAAACGTACCCAAATCACAATCACATACAATTCTAATCTCCACAATACAACATAGGCATCATCTTGTCACCTATTAAAAAGAAGCCAGCTATATACATAGAAGAATGAAAAAAGGGCATGAAACACACAAGTCAAGAGCAAAAGGGCGAGCAGAGTAGGAATCAAAACGAGCACCGGCGCTTGGAGTTGGTGGCTCTGGGGACCGAATCCTTGAAGAAAGCCTCGGTGGAGTTGGCAAAGGCCTTGACTTTATAGAACAGGACTTTCATCATGGACTTTCATGTCCTCTTCATCTAACGTGTACTCATGTAGGTCTTTCTCAATAACTTTCAATCTTTCCTGCAAAAATAGAGTCAAATATAAAGCAGCCGCACCTTATAACTGTAGCTTTTGTTATCAAGCACAAATGTATCCGTTCATACAATTCAACATAGCCATTCTTCGCTGAATTTCTTACTGTTAACAAGTTAGCCAGCTCTAAATCTTTCCAGATTGATTCAACTGACAACTAAAAATACAGATTGTCAAGAAAGCTATATAGTTCAAATCAGCAATGCCTGACAACTAAGAGGTAGAAACCTTGTTAGATCCATTAACAGAAGTGAGACTTTATTCCACCGAAGATAACAAAAATTCATGCCAACGAATTGGGCATGTTTCATTATAGGACTGCAGTAGCCAATCTATTTATATAGTAAAGTACCCAAAAGATCACAGAATACATTTCCTTCAAAAATGATTCATTTCTATTCACGCTTAGGAAGACATCAAGGCATCAGTTTAAATCTACAATACAGAAAATCGATGTCCAAAAGCATAAAGGTTGTTTTTCATTTAAAGACACTAGAATGGGAAATGAGCATTTGACCAGACACACAACTCTGGCATGTGAAATGAAACTTTGAATGCAAGTGTGTGTAGAAGTATGACATTAAAATTAGTATCTGTTCTTACCCAACTAAAGAACTGCACACAACAAGGGTAAAGCAATGCTAATGATAAGGAACAAATCCAATTTGACTCACCCTAACTCGGGCATTATCCACAAGAGTAATAAGGGGAACAATCTTCAAGTAGCGGTCAATCTCAGTCAGCCGTTCTGAGAATGTTCCGCCCCATTGCCAACAGATAGAGAAAACTCCGATCTTGGCAGCTGTTAACCAATATGTATGATCTCCTGAAAGAATCCTCCAGCTGCTCTAGGGGCACTCTAGATTCCGGGTATTTTTCAGCTCAGAGATCTTGAGCTGTTCCAGCAAGTTCCCAATCAGCTTCAAGTGTTGAACAAATTGTCTGCAGTTCTTCTTGTGCATTCGAGCAGTGCTGGCTGCTTTCACAATTAGCTCAATGAGCCTTACAGCATCAAGTCCGGCAAGCTGTGCAACATTTGCAATCTCCCCAAAATGTTCCCAACTAGAAGCCATAATTCTGCTCCTCTCACTTCTGCTTTAAACAATCAAGAAGCCTGAATTTTATGAATGATTTGGTTTAACAGAACCAAAGCTCCAATCACATCAATTTCTCCCCTTACATGGGTTGCATTTTGTTGGAATGAGCCACATTTGCCATTCTTATAGAAAGAAAGCACTTTTTCTACTTTATCCTGCCTCACCCTCAGTTTCATCAGATCAGAAAATGATTCCCTCTGCAAACGTTTCAATATTTCAATCTGC
Organism: Piper betle; assembly: GCA_033002965.1. NCBI lineage: Eukaryota > Viridiplantae > Streptophyta > Magnoliopsida > Piperales > Piperaceae > Piper > Piper betle. Next base: position 298 of record JAURVB010014769.1, on the reverse strand, counting down.
GAATATGATCGTAATCATTACAATTACACCGTCACACATCTAAAAGACAACAAAAAATATATTGCCTTCCAGTGATCAAATCGTATCTGTTTTACTATGGTCTTCATGTCTCATACTACGACAAATAAAAGCTATAGACTAATCGTGAGTTATTATCAACAACCCCAAAGATAACCACCAGGGATTCTTACACATAAGAAAGAGCACATCCTTACCCAACATTCTAACCCTATAAACTTTGTTACCTGCCCCTGGTCATGACTCATGAGCACCCCATGAATAAAGAATAAGTCTTCAT